>OX155975.1:2500-84733 GCA_944548615.1 Micropterix aruncella | reverse complement strand
GCGCATCATTTCGCGGATATTTCTTGTAAAATTCCATTGTCAAACATCATATTTTTTTTTCCTGAGAAATCATTACAATTTTTATTGGTGTTTATGAGCTAATATCTAAATATTATTGTACGTAAAAAGCAAAACGAAATATTACCTTTGATAGAGAACCTAATAAAAAGCACGGTAGTATTTACAATTCCTAATAGGGTTCCGTATTTTTCCGTAAGACAAGTACAAGTTAGAAATGCCGAGTTCTTTTTTTTTCACTTTTTCGACTTTCTCAAATTTATTCATAATTATCTAACTGTTTTACAATATGAGATAGCAATATTCTATATACTAAATTTCAATGCGATAATTGCACATTTATTATATTTATGATTGATATAGTAGTTCCATAGTTATAGTACTTTTTGTCGAGCGCGGCGATATTGCAAGAAATTCCAATAAATTGCCGCGGTCTGCCATGGAATTATGCCGCTACTCGAAGAGTTAACATTTTTTAAATGTTAATCACATAAAGACAATTAGTTATAGAGATATACCACCTAAAGTTCCTATTCATCCATCTTGATGACGACTTTCAAAAAAAGAAGGTATTATCTTATTCAATAATTTTAAAAAATAGCTTTTCGATGATATAGGTCGTTCAAGGTCAGAGCACGACCTTCTGCAAGCTATCTCTTAAAGAGTAATATACCTACATACATTTAATATTATGTATAGTACGTAATATGATCTTCTTCCTTCTTCGTCAGTCTGGTTTGATCCACTCCTGGACGTAGGCCTCTTCCTTCTTCTTCCATGTCTGTCTTTCAGCTGCTGCCCTCGGCCAGTTGGTCCCTGCTGCTTTTCTGAAGTCGTCCAGCCGTCGTAGTTGTAGTCTCCCTACGCCTCGCTCTGTGGTTCTCGGTCTTCACTGGACGAGCCTCTTCGGCCACCTCGCGTCGGCCTGCCTTGCGACGTGACCTGCCCAGCCCCACTTCAGTCTGGCGATACGTTTCATGACATCTATCACCCCCGTACGCCTTCGTATCTCTTCATTGCGCACTTTGTCGCGGAAACTGATGTTTAGCATTGCTCTCTCCATTGCCGTTTGACATATTCTGAGGCGGTTGGCACTGCTCTCCGTTAGAGGCTCTGTTTCAAGGCCGTAGGTTGCTACTAGCAACACGCATGTCCCCTAAACTTTCCGCTTTAGATTGATGGGCATCGCTGGGTCTCCCAGGATGTAGACAAGGTTTCCGAAGGCCGCCCAAGTCAATCCCACGCGTCTGACAACTTCTGCTTTTTGGTTGTCTTTGCCCAGTTTAAGTTTGTGGCCAAAATCGTAATATGATAATACAATAAATATAATTTAATATAATCTAACATAATACATAGAAGGGATATTATAATATATATTAAATCGTAATATTTATATATGTATGTATTCGTATGTATCTGTATATGCATGTATATGAACATATATATATATACAAAACATTTTTTATCATATTTTATAATAACAATAACACTTGCATATAATGAGCTGTCCTTGATTATGTTATATGTATATGTCAGTTATCTCCACAGAAGTCAGACAACATGTCGTATGCCCAGATACAGGCTATATTCGGCCTAGTTGGGTATGCGCTGGCCATGGTCATGTGAAGGTGGGACTGTTTACTTCGCACCAATGCTTAGTATTTTATGTATTTCCGTTGTATTTTATGTATTTATACCATTATATATATTTCCGTTGTTGGTTTGTAATAAATGGAATAACATACATTATATAGAATTTACATACTTTTACATTTTTATATGTTTTTAACATAGTATTGGTAGATTTTTTGGCTTTAACATAGTATTGGTAGATTTCATTGAATACCATATTTGGTTCCAGTGTATAAAACCCATTGGTCTTCGATATTTTGAAAGTGAATACAAACATCGTTTTCTTTTTTAAATTTCCAGAGTGGAAACTTTCTTAGTAGTGGATATCCTTGCGTTTTGCATGCAAAGGGGGCAATGACGCAATGAATATTCGTAGTCAAAAGTGTAAAATAAAAATGAGCAAATTTCTCAAAAATCCACAAATCGTGATACCATTAGAAGTTAATTAAAGTTAAGAAAAGGACATTTTGATAAGACAATTGCATAATCTTTGCAATCGTAATAGATATGATTGAAGGATTTTTAGACGTGACAGATCAATTCACTGGATGAATGTCCTAATAGTTTTATTTGTGTTAATCGTGTCATTATTTTCAATTTATTCATTTCGTTTAATTTATTTCAAACAACTATCGGAAATACATAAAATTAAAATTGTCCAACATTCACAAGACCACTTTGAGAGCATATCCAACAAGGCCAAATATAGCATGTATTTGAGAATAGGACGTATTGTCTGACTCTTGGTTGGAGTAGCATAACTAACTTATACGTATAACCTAACTTTTCATTGTATGCAAGTAATAACATGTACCTCCTCGGTATTTGAATGTTAAATAATTATTGTTATTATTTAATAATTTAAAAAATCGTTTGTATATGAACATACACAAACATGGAAGGAAAAATGCTCCAATTTAAAAATAAACCCAAATTATATCTCATCGAAAGAGAATTGTACGATATTAACGATCTCTAAAAACTGTATGCATCTCGACTATATCTCTTTCTGTAATAGGTTTTTAATCGATTTTCAATTTGTCTAAAATGTATTGACTATTTCTATTATTAGGTAGGCACATATTAATTATATCTTGACTATTTTTATTTGCAATATAATCACTAAGACATTTATTTTACTTTTTGACAATCGACACATTTTTTTTGTTATTTTAGACATTACATTTATTAATTTTATACTAAAAAAACTTATTTTTATCGGTATTTTTAAAAAATAATTATGTTCATTATAACCTTCTTTTTTTCTCATTATATTATTCATTATATTCAGTGTAATAGAATCACTACTTATTGAGTTAATTTCTATATATCTTCTCTATATCTTACATCTCTATAACGTTCTACATATTTTACTCTGTGGTTTTTATCTGGTAAACTAAATAGTGAGACTCGATTTAATTCTACAATGATACCTTATTTATTCTTACGGGTAATCTTTTATGTTTTGATTATTAATAGAAGAATTTGATCTGAAGAATTCAATCATATCACGGCCAAATGTAAATGTAATTCAACTGTCTATACAACTATGTATTAGTTGTTAGGACAATAAATTATTTGATTTGATTCATATTATACATATATAAATATTGTGATACAATATATATATATATATATATATATAAACATATATTATATTAATCCTCCTATGTATAAAATTAGATTATATTACATTATATTTATTATGTTATGCCATATTACGCAGTATAATAGTAAATGTATTTATATATTTATATAAGACAGATAGAGTCCCAACGGATGAAGCAATCTATGGTGATGCCTAAATATTTCTAATATATTTCTCTTTGCAGAGTCTAACAATTGCAAGACTCTACCTACACTATTGCACCCGTGTACTATTGTATGTACTATAATAGTTTTATTAGTAGTGGGTTGACCCCTGGTGTTTATACTAATCGGCATGTACATGGTTTTGCCAACATTAAGCGTTAGCACAATATAGTTTCCTAGCCAATTTCTAACAATTTCCATGCCCTCACTTGCATTCTCAAATGGGTTATCCCAGTTTGAACCCTCGAAGAGTATAACAGTGTTATTAGCATGTGATTATGTTACCTACTGGTAACTGATATATGTCTGTATATTATAACTGACTCAGGTCACTGAGCTCGGTCAATATCCATGTATATTATTTTTTAAGAGATAGTTTGCAGAAGTTCGTTCTTTGTCCTTGCACGACCTATGACGTTAAGAAGTATTTTTTTTATTGAATAAAATGGTACTTTCTTTTTTTAAGTCGTCATTAAGAGGCCGTGTACGAAATCGATTTGGACCGTGATACCTCTATAATCAATGGTATAATATAACTATAGATAGGTAGGATTTTTGGAGCCAAAGAGATACGTCCACCCTTTGGAAGCGCTCGGCGGGGACTAGCTGACTTGAGGCTTGAATCGTATCATAGGCGAGTATCATAACTCGAGAATTATATTGTTTTAAAAGACTTTATTGCCAATTTTAATTAATGTTTTGCATTTTTTTTGAGGAAATGATTGAAACATTGTTTAATTTTTGTTCAAGATATCGTGATGGATCCCACTAGAGGGGGTTTCAACCTTTTTGAGGTCAAGGGCCGACAATACTTTAATTTTGGTTCGGCGGGCCGCAACACAAACACAATATTCTAATATAAACTTAAGTAATTGAAGAACAATAATCGTTGAAGTTATTTAATATACAATTTTATCAACAAAAAATATTTTAATAAAATTCAATCAATGATATGTTTAACACTGTTTAGTATTAACTATTTTATCAATATCTACCCCTATAGTGGTCGTTGCAATTCTTAAACTGGTCTCAAGGTTGCAAGTTGCAACGTGTTTTCTATTCAACTCTCATTTTAACGCACTGAGCGAGCGAACGAAACGAGTTTGTCCGTCGCAACTAGCGTTACCAGATGAAAAATTTAAAAGTCCTGACAAAAAGCCTAATTTCCATAGAAAAGTCCTGAAATTTTGTTGCAAACGTAATTAAACACTGCGTACTTACTTAATAAGTACAAAGCTAAAGCATAAACAAATATTTGAAACTAAGTTGTGTTTCAAATATTTTTCTATGCTTTGGCTCGCCCGGCCCGGCGAGCGGCGGCGCGGCGGTGGCGCGGATACCGAGAATTCCGACCCCACCCCCCGCGGCACGCTACCCCGCTCCCTGTCTGCCCTGCGCTAGCGCCCCTTCCCCGCTCAGTGTGTATCAACCGCGCGCGACACGGTCGCGTGCGTTACGTCTCGTCGGAGCAGTCATAGTTCGATCGAATAGCCCCTTTGCTAACTACGGAGTGCGTTCACCTATTAGATAATGTTACAAAGTATGACAATTAGTTTACAGGTTGCCAATAGATGTCGCCACTGGTATAGTTGAATTGCACTAATAGAATGTTATTTGTCTTTCTCATATAGGGACTAGGGTTGGCTTCAACGAATTGGTAGGCAATCTGGATTGTACTGGAAGCTTCCGGAGAACCTGATACCTGGACAGATCTGGAATGATCTGTTCGGTGGGTATTAGGTAGGAATTAAGGAACATTCCGGAAACCTGGTCTGGGTATAAAAAGCCAGCCTGTGACCCAGACCAGGCAGTTATCTCCCGGATGCGAAAGGAGCAGTGTCTGCAAATAAATTTGTAAAGTGTTGTGTGGTGTTCAATTTTCTATCCGGAGCCCGTGCTCGTAACAATACTAACTACACATCCTAAAATCCATATCAAATATCTCATTATTACGATAGATACATAGACGGCCGCTAGAATAATTTCGCGCATCATTTCGCGGATATTTCTTGTAAAATTCCATTGTCAAACATCATATTTTTTTTTCCTGAGAAATCATTACAATTTTTATTGGTGTTTATGAGCTAATATCTAAATATTATTGTACGTAAAAAGCAAAACGAAATATTACCTTTGATAGAGAACCTAATAAAAAGCACGGTAGTATTTACAATTCCTAAATAGGGTTCCGTATTTTTCCGTAAGACAAGTACAAGTTAGAAATGCCGAGTTTTTTTTTTTCACTTTTTCGACTTTCTCAAATTTATTCATAATTATCTAACTGTTTTACAATATGAGATAGCAATATTCTATATACTAAATTTCAATGCGATAATTGCACATTTATTATATTTATGATTGATATAGTAGTTCCATAGTTATAGTACTTTTTGTCGAGCGCGGCGATATTGCAAGAAATTCCAATAAATTGCCGCGGTCTGCCATGGAATTATGCCGCTACTCGAAGAGTTAACATTTTTTAAATGTTAATCACATAAAGACAATTAGTTATAGAGATATACCACCTAAAGTTCCTATTCATCCATCTTGATGACGACTTTCAAAAAAAGAAGGTATTATCTTATTCAATAATTTTAAAAAATAGCTTTTCGATGATATAGGTCGTTCAAGGTCAGAGCACGACCTTCTGCAAGCTATCTCTTAAAGAGTAATATACCTACATACATTTAATATTATGTATAGTACGTAATATGATCTTCTTCCTTCTTCGTCAGTCTGGTTTGATCCACTCCTGGACGTAGGCCTCTTCCTTCTTCTTCCATGTCTGTCTTTCAGCTGCTGCCCTCGGCCAGTTGGTCCCTGCTGCTTTTCTGAAGTCGTCCAGCCGTCGTAGTTGTAGTCTCCCTACGCCTCGCTCTGTGGTTCTCGGTCTTCACTGGACGAGCCTCTTCGGCCACCTCGCGTCGGCCTGCCTTGCGACGTGACCTGCCCAGCCCCACTTCAGTCTGGCGATACGTTTCATGACATCTATCACCCCCGTACGCCTTCGTATCTCTTCATTGCGCACTTTGTCGCGGAAACTGATGTTTAGCATTGCTCTCTCCATTGCCGTTTGACATATTCTGAGGCGGTTGGCACTGCTCTCCGTTAGAGGCTCTGTTTCAAGGCCGTAGGTTGCTACTAGCAACACGCATGTCCCCTAAACTTTCCGCTTTAGATTGATGGGCATCGCTGGGTCTCCCAGGATGTAGACAAGGTTTCCGAAGGCCGCCCAAGTCAATCCCACGCGTCTGACAACTTCTGCTTTTTGGTTGTCTTTGCCCAGTTTAAGTTTGTGGCCAAAATCGTAATATGATAATACAATAAATATAATTTAATATAATCTAACATAATACATAGAAGGGATATTATAATATATATTAAATCGTAATATTTATATATGTATGTATTCGTATGTATCTGTATATGCATGTATATGAACATATATATATATACAAAACATTTTTTATCATATTTTATAATAACAATAACACTTGCATATAATGAGCTGTCCTTGATTATGTTATATGTATATGTCAGTTATCTCCACAGAAGTCAGACAACATGTCGTATGCCCAGATACAGGCTATATTCGGCCTAGTTGGGTATGCGCTGGCCATGGTCATGTGAAGGTGGGACTGTTTACTTCGCACCAATGCTTAGTATTTTATGTATTTCCGTTGTATTTTATGTATTTATACCATTATATATATTTCCGTTGTTGGTTTGTAATAAATGGAATAACATACATTATATAGAATTTACATACTTTTACATTTTTATATGTTTTTAACATAGTATTGGTAGATTTTTTGGCTTTAACATAGTATTGGTAGATTTCATTGAATACCATATTTGGTTCCAGTGTATAAAACCCATTGGTCTTCGATATTTTGAAAGTGAATACAAACATCGTTTTCTTTTTTAAATTTCCAGAGTGGAAACTTTCTTAGTAGTGGATATCCTTGCGTTTTGCATGCAAAGGGGGCAATGACGCAATGAATATTCGTAGTCAAAAGTGTAAAATAAAAATGAGCAAATTTCTCAAAAATCCACAAATCGTGATACCATTAGAAGTTAATTAAAGTTAAGAAAAGGACATTTTGATAAGACAATTGCATAATCTTTGCAATCGTAATAGATATGATTGAAGGATTTTTAGACGTGACAGATCAATTCACTGGATGAATGTCCTAATAGTTTTATTTGTGTTAATCGTGTCATTATTTTCAATTTATTCATTTCGTTTTATTTCAAACAACTATCGGAAATACATAAAATTAAAATTGTCCAACATTCACAAGACCACTTTGAGAGCATATCCAACAAGGCCAAATATAGCATGTATTTGAGAATAGGACGTATTGTCTGACTCTTGGTTGGAGTAGCATAACTAACTTATACGTATAACCTAACTTCTCATTGTATGCAAGTAATAACATGTACCTCCTCGGTATTTGAATGTTAAATAATTATTGTTATTATTTAATAATTTAAAAAATCGTTTGTATATGAACATACACAAACATGGAAGGAAAAATGCTCCAATTTAAAAATAAACCCAAATTATATCTCATTGAAAGAGAATTGTACGATATTAACGATCTCTAAAAACTGTATGCATCTCGACTATATCTCTTTCTGTAATAGGTTTTTAATCGATTTTCAATTTGTCTAAAATGTATTGACTATTTCTATTATTAGGTAGGCACATATTAATTATATCTTGACTATTTTTATTTGCAATATAATCACTAAGACATTTATTTTACTTTTTGACAATCGACACATTTTTTTTGTTATTTTAGACATTACATTTATTAATTTTATACTAAAAAAACTTATTTTTATCGGTATTTTTAAAAAATAATTATGTTCATTATAACCTTCTTTTTTTCTCATTATATTATTCATTATATTCAGTGTAATAGAATCACTACTTATTGAGTTAATTTCTATATATCTTCTCTATATCTTACATCTCTATAACGTTCTACATATTTTACTCTGTGGTTTTTATCTGGTAAACTAAATAGTGAGACTCGATTTAATTCTACAATGATACCTTATTTATTCTTACGGGTAATCTTTTATGTTTTGATTATTAATAGAAGAATTTGATCTGAAGAATTCAATCATATCACGGCCAAATGTAAATGTAATTCAACTGTCTATACAACTATGTATTAGTTGTTAGGACAATAAATTATTTGATTTGATTCATATTATACATATATAAATATTGTGATACAATATATATATATATATATATAAACATATATTATATTAATCCTCCTATGTATAAAATTAGATTATATTACATTATATTTATTATGTTATGCCATATTACGCAGTATAATAGTAAATGTATTTATATATTTATATAAGACAGATAGAGTCCCAACGGATGAAGCAATCTATGGTGATGCCTAAATATTTCTAATATATTTCTCTTTGCAGAGTCTAACAATTGCAAGACTCTACCTACACTATTGCACCCGTGTACTATTGTATGTACTATAATAGTTTTATTAGTAGTGGGTTGACCCCTGGTGTTTATACTAATCGGCATGTACATGGTTTTGCCAACATTAAGCGTTAGCACAATATAGTTTCCTAGCCAATTTCTAACAATTTCCATGCCCTCACTTGCATTCTCAAATGGGTTATCCCAGTTTGAACCCTCGAAGAGTATAACAGTGTTATTAGCATGTGATTATGTTACCTACTGGTAACTGATATATGTCTGTATATTATAACTGACTCAGGTCACTGAGCTCGGTCAATATCCATGTATATTATTTTTTAAGAGATAGTTTGCAGAAGTTCGTTCTTTGTCCTTGCACGACCTATGACGTTAAGAAGTATTTTTTTTATTGAATAAAATGGTACTTTCTATTTTTAAGTCGTCATTAAGAGGCCGTGTACGAAATCGATTTGGACCGTGATACCTCTATAATCAATGGTATAATATAACTATAGGTAGGTAGGATTTTTGGAGCCAAAGAGATACGTCCACCCTTTGGAAGCGCTCGGCGGGGACTAGCTGACTTGAGGCTTGAATCGTATCATAGGCGAGTATCATAACTCGAGAATTATATTGTTTTAAAAGACTTTATTGCCAATTTTAATTAATGTTTTGCATTTTTTTTGAGGAAATGATTGAAACATTGTTTAATTTTTGTTCAAGATATCGTGATGGATCCCACTAGAGGGGGTTTCAACCTTTTTGAGGTCAAGGGCCGACAATACTTTAATTTTGGTTCGGCGGGCCGCAACACAAACACAATATTCTAATATAAACTTAAGTAATTGAAGAACAATAATCGTTGAAGTTATTTAATATACAATTTTATCAACAAAAAATATTTTAATAAAATTCAATCAATGATATGTTTAACACTGTTTAGTATTAACTATTTTATCAATATCTACCCCTATAGTGGTCGTTGCAATTCTTAAACTGGTCTCAAGGTTGCAAGTTGCAACGTGTTTTCTATTCAACTCTCATTTTAACGCACTGAGCGAGCGAACGAAACGAGTTTGTCCGTCGCAACTAGCGTTACCAGATGAAAAATTTAAAAGTCCTGACAAAAAGCCTAATTTCCATAGAAAAGTCCTGAAATTTTGTTGCAAACGTAATTAAACACTGCGTACTTACTTAATAAGTACAAAGCTAAAGCATAAACAAATATTTGAAACTAAGTTGTGTTTCAAATATTTTTCTATGCTTTGGCTCGCCCGGCCCGGCGAGCGGCGGCGCGGCGGTGGCGCGGATACCGAGAATTCCGACCCCACCCCCCGCGGCACGCTACCCCGCTCCCTGTCTGCCCTGCGCTAGCGCCCCTTCCCCGCTCAGTGTGTATCAACCGCGCGCGACACGGTCGCGTGCGTTACGTCTCGTCGGAGCAGTCATAGTTCGATCGAATAGCCCCTTTGCTAACTACGGAGTGCGTTCACCTATTAGATAATGTTACAAAGTATGACAATTAGTTTACAGGTTGCCAATAGATGTCGCCACTGGTATAGTTGAATTGCACTAATAGAATGTTATTTGTCTTTCTCATATAGGGACTAGGGTTGGCTTCAACGAATTGGTAGGCAATCTGGATTGTACTGGAAGCTTCCGGAGAACCTGATACCTGGACAGATCTGGAATGATCTGTTCGGTGGGTATTAGGTAGGAATTAAGGAACATTCCGGAAACCTGGTCTGGGTATAAAAAGCCAGCCTGTGACCCAGACCAGGCAGTTATCTCCCGGATGCGAAAGGAGCAGTGTCTGCAAATAAATTTGTAAAGTGTTGTGTGGTGTTCAATTTTCTATCCGGAGCCCGTGCTCGTAACAATACTAACTACACATCCTAAAATCCATATCAAATATCTCATTATTACGATAGATACATAGACGGCCGCTAGAATAATTTCGCGCATCATTTCGCGGATATTTCTTGTAAAATTCCATTGTCAAACATCATATTTTTTTTTCCTGAGAAATCATTACAATTTTTATTGGTGTTTATGAGCTAATATCTAAATATTATTGTACGTAAAAAGCAAAACGAAATATTACCTTTGATAGAGAACCTAATAAAAAGCACGGTAGTATTTACAATTCCTAAATAGGGTTCCGTATTTTTCCGTAAGACAAGTACAAGTTAGAAATGCCGAGTTTTTTTTTTTCACTTTTTCGACTTTCTCAAATTTATTCATAATTATCTAACTGTTTTACAATATGAGATAGCAATATTCTATATACTAAATTTCAATGCGATAATTGCACATTTATTATATTTATGATTGATATAGTAGTTCCATAGTTATAGTACTTTTTGTCGAGCGCGGCGATATTGCAAGAAATTCCAATAAATTGCCGCGGTCTGCCATGGAATTATGCCGCTACTCGAAGAGTTAACATTTTTTAAATGTTAATCACATAAAGACAATTAGTTATAGAGATATACCACCTAAAGTTCCTATTCATCCATCTTGATGACGACTTTCAAAAAAAGAAGGTATTATCTTATTCAATAATTTTAAAAAATAGCTTTTCGATGATATAGGTCGTTCAAGGTCAGAGCACGACCTTCTGCAAGCTATCTCTTAAAGAGTAATATACCTACATACATTTAATATTATGTATAGTACGTAATATGATCTTCTTCCTTCTTCGTCAGTCTGGTTTGATCCACTCCTGGACGTAGGCCTCTTCCTTCTTCTTCCATGTCTGTCTTTCAGCTGCTGCCCTCGGCCAGTTGGTCCCTGCTGCTTTTCTGAAGTCGTCCAGCCGTCGTAGTTGTAGTCTCCCTACGCCTCGCTCTGTGGTTCTCGGTCTTCACTGGACGAGCCTCTTCGGCCACCTCGCGTCGGCCTGCCTTGCGACGTGACCTGCCCAGCCCCACTTCAGTCTGGCGATACGTTTCATGACATCTATCACCCCCGTACGCCTTCGTATCTCTTCATTGCGCACTTTGTCGCGGAAACTGATGTTTAGCATTGCTCTCTCCATTGCCGTTTGACATATTCTGAGGCGGTTGGCACTGCTCTCCGTTAGAGGCTCTGTTTCAAGGCCGTAGGTTGCTACTAGCAACACGCATGTCCCCTAAACTTTCCGCTTTAGATTGATGGGCATCGCTGGGTCTCCCAGGATGTAGACAAGGTTTCCGAAGGCCGCCCAAGTCAATCCCACGCGTCTGACAACTTCTGCTTTTTGGTTGTCTTTGCCCAGTTTAAGTTTGTGGCCAAAATCGTAATATGATAATACAATAAATATAATTTAATATAATCTAACATAATACATAGAAGGGATATTATAATATATATTAAATCGTAATATTTATATATGTATGTATTCGTATGTATCTGTATATGCATGTATATGAACATATATATATATACAAAACATTTTTTATCATATTTTATAATAACAATAACACTTGCATATAATGAGCTGTCCTTGATTATGTTATATGTATATGTCAGTTATCTCCACAGAAGTCAGACAACATGTCGTATGCCCAGATACAGGCTATATTCGGCCTAGTTGGGTATGCGCTGGCCATGGTCATGTGAAGGTGGGACTGTTTACTTCGCACCAATGCTTAGTATTTTATGTATTTCCGTTGTATTTTATGTATTTATACCATTATATATATTTCCGTTGTTGGTTTGTAATAAATGGAATAACATACATTATATAGAATTTACATACTTTTACATTTTTATATGTTTTTAACATAGTATTGGTAGATTTTTTGGCTTTAACATAGTATTGGTAGATTTCATTGAATACCATATTTGGTTCCAGTGTATAAAACCCATTGGTCTTCGATATTTTGAAAGTGAATACAAACATCGTTTTCTTTTTTAAATTTCCAGAGTGGAAACTTTCTTAGTAGTGGATATCCTTGCGTTTTGCATGCAAAGGGGGCAATGACGCAATGAATATTCGTAGTCAAAAGTGTAAAATAAAAATGAGCAAATTTCTCAAAAATCCACAAATCGTGATACCATTAGAAGTTAATTAAAGTTAAGAAAAGGACATTTTGATAAGACAATTGCATAATCTTTGCAATCGTAATAGATATGATTGAAGGATTTTTAGACGTGACAGATCAATTCACTGGATGAATGTCCTAATAGTTTTATTTGTGTTAATCGTGTCATTATTTTCAATTTATTCATTTCGTTTAATTTATTTCAAACAACTATCGGAAATACATAAAATTAAAATTGTCCAACATTCACAAGACCACTTTGAGAGCATATCCAACAAGGCCAAATATAGCATGTATTTGAGAATAGGACGTATTGTCTGACTCTTGGTTGGAGTAGCATAACTAACTTATACGTATAACCTAACTTTTCATTGTATGCAAGTAATAACATGTACCTCCTCGGTATTTGAATGTTAAATAATTATTGTTATTATTTAATAATTTAAAAAATCGTTTGTATATGAACATACACAAACATGGAAGGAAAAATGCTCCAATTTAAAAATAAACCCAAATTATATCTCATTGAAAGAGAATTGTACGATATTAACGATCTCTAAAAACTGTATGCATCTCGACTATATCTCTTTCTGTAATAGGTTTTTAATCGATTTTCAATTTGTCTAAAATGTATTGACTATTTCTATTATTAGGTAGGCACATATTAATTATATCTTGACTATTTTTATTTGCAATATAATCACTAAGACATTTATTTTACTTTTTGACAATCGACACATTTTTTTTGTTATTTTAGACATTACATTTATTAATTTTATACTAAAAAAACTTATTTTTATCGGTATTTTTAAAAAATAATTATGTTCATTATAACCTTCTTTTTTTCTCATTATATTATTCATTATATTCAGTGTAATAGAATCACTACTTATTGAGTTAATTTCTATATATCTTCTCTATATCTTACATCTCTATAACGTTCTACATATTTTACTCTGTGGTTTTTATCTGGTAAACTAAATAGTGAGACTCGATTTAATTCTACAATGATACCTTATTTATTCTTACGGGTAATCTTTTATGTTTTGATTATTAATAGAAGAATTTGATCTGAAGAATTCAATCATATCACGGCCAAATGTAAATGTAATTCAACTGTCTATACAACTATGTATTAGTTGTTAGGACAATAAATTATTTGATTTGATTCATATTATACATATATAAATATTGTGATACAATATATATATATATATATATATATATATATAAACATATATTATATTAATCCTCCTATGTATAAAATTAGATTATATTACATTATATTTATTATGTTATGCCATATTACGCAGTATAATAGTAAATGTATTTATATATTTATATAAGACAGATAGAGTCCCAACGGATGAAGCAATCTATGGTGATGCCTAAATATTTCTAATATATTTCTCTTTGCAGAGTCTAACAATTGCAAGACTCTACCTACACTATTGCACCCGTGTACTATTGTATGTACTATAATAGTTTTATTAGTAGTGGGTTGACCCCTGGTGTTTATACTAATCGGCATGTACATGGTTTTGCCAACATTAAGCGTTAGCACAATATAGTTTCCTAGCCAATTTCTAACAATTTCCATGCCCTCACTTGCATTCTCAAATGGGTTATCCCAGTTTGAACCCTCGAAGAGTATAACAGTGTTATTAGCATGTGATTATGTTACCTACTGGTAACTGATATATGTCTGTATATTATAACTGACTCAGGTCACTGAGCTCGGTCAATATCCATGTATATTATTTTTTAAGAGATAGTTTGCAGAAGTTCGTTCTTTGTCCTTGCACGACCTATGACGTTAAGAAGTATTTTTTTTATTGAATAAAATGGTACTTTCTTTTTTTAAGTCGTCATTAAGAGGCCGTGTACGAAATCGATTTGGACCGTGATACCTCTATAATCAATGGTATAATATAACTATAGGTAGGTAGGATTTTTGGAATGATCTGTTCGGTGGGTATTAGGTAGGAATTAAGGAACATTCCGGAAACCTGGTCTGGGTATAAAAAGCCAGCCTGTGACCCAGACCAGGCAGTTATCTCCCGGATGCGAAAGGAGCAGTGTCTGCAAATAAATTTGTAAAGTGTTGTGTGGTGTTCAATTTTCTATCCGGAGCCCGTGCTCGTAACAATACTAACTAGAGTACGGGCGGGCCACGCGTTGAAAATTGCATCCAGTATTAAGCGACCACGACTCTGTACGTTCACAGACGTTTTACAAGCAAGATTTCCTATTATTAAACAAGGTAGGGCGCCTTCAGAAGTGTTTTGTTCAGTGTGTGGCAATAATTTTTCAATAAAATTCAAAGGAGCTGCTAATATCGAAAAACATATTTCAACGGAAAAACACAAGAAAAACCTTTTAACGGTTTCAAGCAATACAAAAATTGACTCTCTATTTAAACCGCAAACTTCTGGATACACAACAAAAAAATCCGCCGCTGAGGCCACTCTAGCTTTTCACACGGTAAAGCATCACCAATCATTTGCATCTATGGATTGCACCATCTCATTGATAAGGAGTATATTTGCTGACTCTGCTACTGCGAATAGTATTTCTTGTGCAAGAACGAAGACCGAAGCTATTGTTACAGGCGTAATTTCTCCATGGCTCATTGAACAGATAAAAATCTCATTAGAAAATGTCAACTACTTGGGCGTTTCTACATATGCGAGCAACCATGGTGCAGAAAAAATATTTCCTATCTTGATATAATTTTTTGATTGGCAAGAAGGCATAAAAACAAAGGTACTAGATGTGTTGAGCACGCCTAATGAAACTGCTGATACGATAACCCAGATAATTAAAACAAGCTTGCAGAAGCACGACTTGTTGGAAAAATGTATATCATTTACAGCAGACAATGCTAATGTTAATTTTGGCGGAGTTAATCGGCAACCAGGACAAAATGTTTGGACGAATTTAAAAACAATTCTAGAAAAAGATATCGTAGGAGTTGGGTGCCCAGCGCACATTCTTCACAACTGTATTCAACACGGCACTGACATTCTTTATATTGACATGGAATCTATAGTAATGAAATTGTTTAATTATTTTTCCGTATATACGATACGCACTGAGGCGTTGAAAGATATCAGCGACTACATAGATGTCAATTATCAGAAGCTTTTGTCTCATAGTAAGACGCGCTGGCTGAGCCTCTTCCCGGCAATTGAAAGAATACTAAGGATGTATGAGCCCTTGAAACAATACTTTTTGTCTACTTATGGTGTACCAGTAATTTTAAAGAACTTTTTTGAAAATGAACTGAGCGAAGTTTATTTATTTCTCGCCTACTCTCTGATGTCAATCGTCCGGGTGAGAATTCAAAATATAGAAAAAGAAAGCAACTCTGTTCTGGATATTGCAAGAATCCTCGAATCTACACATGAAATATTAACTGCACTAGCGAATGTAAACTTTATGTCTCTTAAAGTGAGAGAATTACTGGCTACATGCACTGAGGAAAACCAGGAAGTTTTCAAGCAAGACGTTAAAAATATGTATCAAACTTGCATGGAGTATTTGGTCAAGTGGATAAAGCCTTTACATGATTTAAAAGTTTTCACTTGGTTGGCGCTGTAGAAGGGCGAAAATATTGACTTTGATCATATTGCTTCATCAATTCATTTCCTGAATGGAAAAGGAGTACACATCGATGATGTGAAATTGTTTGACGAAATTGCAGCTTTGAATACATTTATATCAAAACAAGAAGACGCATTTTTTGATGTAATGCTCCATATATTATGGGTAAAATTTTTCAAGAACATAGGTGTTGCAAGATTACCCGAGTTATTGCGTATTTGTCAATATGTATTTGCTATCACAGCCCAAAACGCGAATGTGGAAAGAGTTTTTTCTATAATGGGAGCTCAATGGTCAAAGGAAAGTCAAAATCAATCAATCAAAATGTTCTTTATTCATATAGACACAATTAAATATTATTTTTAATTTATGTTCTTATGATGCGTCCAAGCATTACTCCCAAGCCGTTTTGTCATTTACATAATCAGATATTGTATAGTATGCTTTTTTATACAATTTTGCTTTGATGGTGGCTTTAAACTTATTTACAGATAGTTCTCTAATAGTATGAGGAAGTTTGTTATAGAAGCGTATAAATTGTCCCAAAAAAGAATTGCTTATTTTGTGGAGACGAGTAGCACGTACAACAAGGTTATGCTTATGTCTAGTATTAACATTATGAGTGTCACTTTTTTTTTTAAACTTGTCAATATTCTTGTGGACATACAACAGATTTTCGTATATATATTGTGATGCAACAGTAAGAATATTTATCTCTTTGAATTTTTCTCTAAGTGAAACTCGAGGACCAAGTTTATATATAGCTCTTACAGCACGTTTCTGTAGTATAAAGATGTTATTGATGTCCGCACAGCTTCCCCAGAGAAGAATCCCATATGACATAATGCTATGATAGTAACTAAAGTATACTATTCTTGCTGTATCTACATCAGTCAGCCGCCTTATTGTTTTAACTGCGTATGCCGCAGAGCTAAGTTTTCCTGACATTTTCTCAATTTGTGGGCCCCATTGTAATTTGGAGTCAATTGTTATCCCTACAAACACAGTTGAAGCAACAGGCTCCAGTCTAGTTCCATATATTTCTACATTGGTTTGTACCTGCTTAACATTAGGTGCAGAAAATTTAATCACTTTGGTTTTTTTTCATTTAATAGTAGGTTATTTACATTAAACCAATGGACAACTTTTGAGAGTGCATTGTTAACTTCGTCATAATTGTACAATTGTCGACTAATTTTAAACGTCAAAGAAGTATCATCAGCAAACAATACAATTTCGTGATTATTCCTTATGTGAAAGGGTAAATCATTGATGTATATTAAGAAGAGAAATGGGCCAAGAATGGAGCCTTGTGGGACACCCATGGTGACCATTGATCCTGGTGATCTTTTACCGTTTACATCAACCTTCTGAATTCTATTTCCCAAGTAAGAAGTAAGAAGATCAAGAGCCTTGTTCCTAATGCCATAGTGATGTAATTTCCTAACTAGTGTATCATGGTGTACACAATCAAATGCCTTAGACAAGTCACAGAAGATGCCTAATGCGTCTTGTGACTCTTCCCAGGCATTTAATATACCTGTCAATAGTTCGGTTCCCGCATCTATAGTTGAGCAACCCTTCGTAAATCAAAACTGTTTCTTATGAAGTAAATTATATTTGTTAAAATGAGTGTGCAATTGTCTAAGAATTAATTTTTCGAAAATTTTACTTAAAGTGGGAAGTACGGAAACTGGTCGAAAATTCGAGGGATCAGAAGTATCGCCAGATTTAAATAATGGTATAACTTTACTATGTTTCATCAGATCAGGAAACACTCCAGAAGTAACACAACAATTGAATATATGTGCTAGATAAGGTGCGATTATTTCTATGATGTATGAAATAGTTTTTATAGAATATCCCCAAAGGTCCATAGTTTTCTTTATCTCAATTGTTTTAAAGGCATTTATTATATCATTGCAGTTAACAATAGTGAAAGCGAAGTCGGTAACACATGCGGAAACGCTTTCTTTAAGTAGCATCTCAGCTGAAATGGAAGACGACTTGAGGGCGTTAGTCGTTATTAACGGTATATTCGTAAAAAATCGCTCAAACTCAGTCGCAACTTCCATATCCGCTTTAATGTCTAAATTATTTATCTTTAAATGAAAGTCCCTTGTGCGAGCTATAACCCTATTTGTTTCATTGTTAATAATATTCCATGTAGCTTTAATTTTGTTCGTAGAGTTTTTGATCTCATCCTTCAAATAAATTGACTTAGCAGTGTAACAGGCTCGTTTGAATATTTTGGAATAGTTATTTACATAGTTCTTAAAAGTCGCACTATGATTATAAGTTTTTTCGTTATACAGGTCATACAATTTATTACGACTTCTGTAAATACCAACAGTTGCCCAATCACTAAAGCATAAGCGATCACTGATCGATTTCGTTTTAGGTATGAAGATTCTATTAAATTCAACTCTAATTAATTCAAAGAATGAGTCATAAAGTTTGTCAGGATTGTCATGAATTGGCAACCTTTGTAATTTGCTAATTAAGCTAGATTTAAATTCCCCTAGACGGCACTCAGTAATTGGAATAAAACTAATATTTTTTCTTAGAACCCTAGTGCTTTTCTTAGGAAATGATACTAACTGACCGCAGTGATCAGAGTGCAAAATATTAATTAGTTATTTATAATTGGGTTTTATGTTTGTGAATATATTATCTATACAAGTAGCACTTGAGGCAGTTATCCTCGTAGGTTCAAGAAAAACATTATATAAGTTAAATGATCTAAATAAATTAAAAAAGTTACATGTCAAGGATTTTTTTTTAAATATATTGATGTTAAAGTCTCCACAAATAACAATTGTTTTAGGACTATTGGTTATTTTGAATAAGGCATCTTCCATAATTTTATAAAAAGCTTCATAAGGCGCACATGGTGGTTTGTATACACTCATAACAATGGTTTCCTTCAATTCTATACATGCAATCTCCAAAACTCGTTCGACAGAGAGGCTCACAATATCACGTCTTTCTTTAAATTTCAAGCATTTCTTTGTAATTATTAAAGAGCCACCACGTATCAACCCAACTCTGTTAAATGAGCTGGCAATCTGATGGTTATTGGAACTGAAAATGACCTGATGGCTTTTGAGCCATGATTCTGATATACATAGAATGTCGATATGATTACAATTCAAGAATAATTCTAATTCTAGCTCTTTGCCTATTACCCCCTGAATATTCTGATGCACCAGATTTATACATTTTTTTGGCATATTTTCTTAAGTAATAACTATTGATGGGGATATCAGATTATTTATAATATCAATTTTCTCTGAAGACAATTGTATTAAATTACCATTATTGCTACTTAAGTTTTCATTTTCATTAATTACATAGCCAGAGTTTCGCTCTATTGTCTTAAAGTCTAATTTAAAGAATATGCAACATATTCTGAATTGTCATTACTTAATGTCAAATCGTTTAACTGCTCATTAAAGCAGTGGTGTTTGCCGATGTTTTGCCTGAGTAATTCAAACAATATGATAGCCCATTTGCTAACTGTTTTTTGCAAAAATTTGAAAGATAAACATTATCTATTGTGAAAGAGTAAAAATACTTATTAAAAGTATTTATGTCAAACAATTGGAACTTGTCATCATACAATGTCAACGTATGTAATTTATTATTTAGTTTATATCTAGACATATTTTCTATTTCGGACAACAATTTACTATAAGGAAAAGCAAATAGGACAATTTTTTTCACATTTAACTGTGCCAATAATTCAAAATATTTTATTAATACATGTATATTTGCGTTTCCCCTTCTCCCAATAAAAATAATTAATGTAGTGTCAGGACAATAACAACTATTAACTATTTTTTCTAATATTTGAGTAAAACTGGCACCGGGAAAGCAATGATTAGCTACCAGTTCTCCGGATGTTTGTAACATTAATTGGCCCATATTTTTACCTATTTCATCACTGTACATAATTACTTTGGTGTGATTTTCTTTGCTATCTTTATGTAATGATTTTTGGGAAGTAAAATTACTAAGACTATCATTCAACTCCACACCCTGGGTGTGCAATAGAGATATTGTAGTTCCATCTTCAACACTGTGATTATTTACTTTATTTACAACCTGTTTGGTTGATTTTCCAGAATCTTCGTAGGACAAGTCAATTGCCATGACAGGAAGGCCGCTCATATTTGAGCAGGCAGAAACTGACGCTATGTCTGGAGCGCTAACGATCAGTTCCTCAAACAGCGACTGTGAATGTGCAGCCGTGGAATTCTGCTTCGTGCGCTCCATCTGTTCTATCGTATTATGTGCCTCTCTTAGCTTATTATTCAGCTCAGCGTTGTTTTGGAGAGTCGACTCGAACTCAACGCGGCACTGGTCAAAGTTAGATACTATTGATTGAAGGTTACCCCTCTCCTGAATGATATTTTCAAGTCGTAAACTCATTTCTGCCATCTCTTTTTTGAGATTGGAGTTCAATACTTCCAACTCATTGTCAGCTCGTTCCTTTTGCAATTTCTTCCAACTCATTGTCAGCTCGTTCCTTTTGCAATTTCTCACTCTCAGTTTTATATTTTTTAAATTGTTTTAAAGTTAATAAAAAAATACTGTTTAAGTCTTTATAGCGAACTTTTGCAGCTTCTAGGTCTTTTAAAACTGTTACGTATTTATCGTTCAACTCCTCATAGCATGCCTCTGCTATTGCTCTTCTAGTCATCATGTTTAATTACTTCAAATTAGTACAGAGTAGGAAAATGCTGACAATATTCAGTAATACGATAGGTCAATAAAAAAATATAAAAAAATCAGAACATCCAGAAATGATTAATTCGTGTATAGTCGCCGATTATTCGCCGACTTATAAATTTTACAAATTATATTAAATATAAAATTATAATTTAGTACTTATTATTAGTTGTCTTATTATTAGCTTACTGGCAACGCCGTTTTACGGGTGTACAGGCGGCGCAGGCGGCGTTGTTTGGTGGGTAGGTACCGCTCGCAGGACGATATTTAAATTTGTGCACTGTTTCAGAAGTTTAAAACAATGTTTCTCACCCAAATGTCCACTAATTTCAATGGTGAATGATGCAAAATGAAGCCTATTTCTTGAATAAGGTGACGATTTCGTTAGATGTAAAGATATTGTAACTTCACTACTTCTTTTGTATTTAAAAGGAAGGAGCGACAATTTGACGTTTAAATAGCAGCAGCGTTGCCAGTATATCCGACTAACCGTATCTTCAATCCGGGCTTTGCTTTTAACACAGTACAATTTAAAAAACACGACGTGCGAAGAATTTTATAAAATAATAATTAAGGACAAAAACCTACTTGCTAAGGTATCATCTCAGAGTAAATATGATAAAACTGATTAGTTTCAAGTTGGTAAAAATGATTATGTTTCTGTTTAAGTTTATTGTGCTGTGTAATTTACTCAAATTAGTAATTACATTACCCTTTGTAGAACTTTCTAATAAAAAAAAATATTAAAAATCTGCTGTACTTTATTAAAAAAAAAAAAAAATCCTGACACTTCCGAAATCCGGTCGCAATCCTGACAAGAGCCTAAAAATCCTGACATGTCAGGACAAATCCTGACGTATGACAACAATAGTCGCAACCCGCCGTAGTGGTAAAACTGCGGGCGGGCACGGGCTCGAGCGGGCCGCCAAGAACGCCACCGCGGGCCGCGGGTTGAAGACCCATGCCTAGACTGACGAAACGACTGGGCAGGTCACGTCGCAAGGCAGAATGACGCGAGGTGGCTGAAGAGGCTTGTCCAGTGGAGACCATGAACCATAAAGCGAGGCGTAGGGAGACCACAACTACGATGGCTAGACGATATCAGAAAAGCAGCAGAGACCAACTGGCTGAGGGCAGCAGCTGACAGACAGACTTGGAAGAAGAAGGAAGAGGCCTACGTCCAGGAGTGGACCAAAGCAGGCTGAGGAAGAAGGAAGAAGAAAACAACCAGTGCAGACAACGCACAAGCACACACTGTACACACACATACATTTTACTATCAAATATTGCTACTGCTTTACTCGTCGAGCTTTCCTTTCAGTATATGTATATGCTTAGAGCCCGTTCACATATTTTTTCCAGAAAGGCAAGAAAAGTGGATTTTTGGCGTTCTAATTCCAAGAAATAAAGAGATTTCTACAAACTTTAATTACTGAATTACCTGGACCATTTCTTGATGTTGACCATAGCGGCCTTTAATTTTAGATGTAACGAATATTATTTACTTATTCAGCCCATTTTCCGAAAGTCGTTATTCGTAAAACGCTCGGAAGGCAAACTTTGAGCTCCTTAATACAGTAATATCACTACAACGAAAACCGTATACTATTTTTTTTTATGTCCGTCATGTATTCTTGATGTACACTACGGCTTTATTTTTTCGTTTTTTGACCACATATCCAAGGTATACATTACTTAAGATGCGATTCCACCAGTGTGCAGAACTGTGCGCAACTGCAATGCACATTGTACGACACAAATGTTTATTCTGGTCGACTCACTAAAGCAAACAATAACAAATTGTGCGCGAACATTCTAGAAATGTTCGCGCACATCTGTATACTTTTGTGCGCGCACACATGCAGGCAGTGGACTCGCGTCGACGTGTACAAACCTGTTGTGCGCGAACTCAGTCTTGCTTCCACTACCGGAGTGAAAACATTGATTTGTGTGCGTACATTGTTAATTAACCAAGCTAAATATGGATTGGACGAATGATAAAATTATTAATTTTATTCAAGCTATTGAAACTTATCCTGTATTATGGGATTCTAGTCACAGTGATTATAAAAATAAAAACAAAAAACACGACGCCACTCAAGAGTTGGCGCAAATTTTCAATTGTGACTCGACTGAGGTAATGAGAAAATGGAAGATTATTTTGGCTCAATACCGAAGAGAAAAGAAGAAAATCGCGGACTCAAAATCTTCAGGTTCTGGGATTTTAGATATATATATAAGCCGAAATGGTTTGCTTATGCATATTTGAATTTCTTTCATGGAAGGGATGAGCCGAACGTCAGCTTGAACTCACACGACGAAATAAATGAACAGGTAGGTACGTTTTAAATGTTTATTTTCTTACCTCTAATATTATTACTTAGATACCTATACTATTTACGCCAGTGTTTCTTGCCATGGCACCATTCCGATGTCAGTTTGGAAATAATGTGCAAATTCTTCTCTTATGTTTTTCGCATCGCCAGGGGGTCTTCTTCCAACATGTCTTAAAGGCAGTAAGTTTGCCATGCCTGCATCACGCCGCCAACTTCCATCGATAGTGCAATGAGTAATTTGGTTCTCAGTATCAAAACAGCCAGCAGAAGTATAAAGTTGTGAAGACGATTTTTGTGTTATCAAAAAATTATGCAAGTAACAACATGTCAGTGTTATCAATTGTGTCTTTTCTGGAGCTAACAGAATAGATTTCCTGAGTACGCGAAATACACCGGACATAATGCCGAATACGTTTTCCACAATACGTCTCGCTCTGCTCAACCGATAATTAAATATTCTCTCTTTTGATCTTTTGTCATGTTGACCGGGATATGGTTTCATTAAATTTATATCTAACGCAAAAGCATCATCTGCCACAATGACATGTGGAATTGGTTTGTTCCTTCCGGGTAACGGGTAAGGTTCAGGCAAATTTAATTTTCCTTGCTGAAGATTAGCATAGAAACCAGTATTTTTGAAAACACCACCATCCGATATTCTTCCTTTACAACCGACATCTACGTACGTAAACTTATAATTTGCATCAACCAGTGCTAAAAGCACAATGCTGAAATCACCTTTGTAATTGAAAAAGTCGCTTCCAGTATTACTTGGAGCTTGAATAACAACGTGTTTGCCATCCATAGCCCCAATGCAATGAGGGAAATTCCAAAGATGGTCAAATTGGCGCTCTAAGATCATCCATTCTTCTAAAGTGTTAGGCATCTGAAAAAGGAAATTTTATTACTATTTCAGGTATCACAAGATATTATTATCCAGAATGACACAGTAAATGAAGATCAAGAGTCTCTTCATGAAAGGCCAGTCGAAAAGTTTAAGGCTCCGAAGAACTCGCTTAAACGCCGTATTGTCGATGAAGACCCGAGAATCGCCCAAGCTTTGTCCATTATGAATAACGTAAACAAGCAGATGGAAGCAAAAAAACCTGATGACGAAGACATTTTTGCTGCAGCCGTCGCAACGAAATTAAGGAAAATTAGAGATGAGCGAACCAAGATTTTAGTACAAAGGGATATAGATAATTTATTGTATGACGCTATTATTGGTACTGGAAAATATGTTACAACTCCAATGCCTTCACCGTATTCAGATTCGTCAAATTGTCAGAGTCAAGGACCGGCTTCAAGTTTTCAGGTCCGCGATAATGATTATTCTGATCTTTTACGTCAGAATGATGGCGAAACAATATCTTGGCATGAAATGTAATGCAATAAAAGTGACTAAAATAAAATGGTATATTATTTTTATTTTCTTACCTTAATATTTTCTTTCAACACGCTTATCAACGCCTTACAAGTCTCAGGTACAATCCGAGCAATAAGCTCTTTTGAAACTTTAAATAAGAACATTAAACTTGCAAAAGAATCTCCAGTAGCAAGATATCGCCTTATTGAAACAGGGACACATTTTCTGTAGTTGGTATCTTGCTTAGCAATAAAAGGACTAGTTACATTAACCAGCAACTCAAAATCTTCGCAAGATATACGTGTGAAGTTTTTAAATCCACTCAATGGATCTATTTTTATTTCTTCTAGAAATTTATTCGTTTCTTCATTCCGTCGCTGTAGTAACGGCCTCACCCAACATCGCGGTTTCTTCCTTCGTTTCTTTTTAAGGAGACTACATAGTAAAACACATGCTGCAGCACAAAGCACTACGTTTTCCTGCCCGTTCATATTAACTACTGAACTGTCTCGGCAGAAACTCTGCTCAGTGAACATGTTCGCGCACAAGTGTGCTGAACTGTGGGCTTACAAAAGTTACGCACAGCCTTACCAGTGGAGACGGAAGCCAAATGCGACACCAGCTTAGTACCTGCACTGTTGGAGTTTTGCACAAAATGTGTGCAAGCAAATGTGCTGCACACTATTTTGGTGGAATCGCACCTTTATACAATTACACAAAATTAAAAAAAAATCTTCCTGTATCATTCTAATTTTCTCAGAAATAAAATAAGATTCTTATATAATACTTATACTATATTAAAGTTCACTCTTTTAGCAATACGACATAATATAAATTATTGTCATTAGAAAGGAGAAAACACTGCAAAAAACAATTAGAAATTGTGTATATATTTGCTTGCGCAAGAGAAGAGCGCTCAGTGCCGCGGTTTTTCTCCCAGGGTTGAATAGTTATTTATTTATTTATTTATTTATTTATTTATCCTATCTTTTATAGTTACATCCAAAAAAAAAATGCGTTCATTTATTCAACTCATTTTAAAAGAATACCTACGCTATTTTGTAATACGGCTCTTAAAGGTGACATGGTGATAACCTTGGAACGACCATATCTGAAGAACTTAGGATTTATGAATTTTTGGAAAAATATAATCATTAATTTAAAAAAAAATGTAAGCGAATCTCTCTATAAGGAACCAGTTTACAATTATTATTTAGACTCAAAAAAGGTTACTCATTGCCTTGGAAAACTTTCAGGCGCGATTACTCCTACAATCTAAGCTGTGAGTGTGTTGTATTTTATGGAATTTTATTAAATTGTCTGGTTAAGGCGAGGTTATTTGCTTTTAGATTTAGCATTAGGGCGACATGTAACCTCAGAAAAATATCCGAAATGGGCGGACACGAGAAGAAATAGGCGGGGTCATTTTTTTAGGGTTTGGCCAATAAAAATCCGTCGTTGACGAAGAGTCAGGCACTGATTCCACGTCCGCTAGCGCCGGCGACCGGGCGCATACTAAACATTCTATCGCAGCGCTAGCACAGAATAACTCTCTTTATATTTAGCGTAACTTTTAGAGCGCTCTTACGTTTTCATTAATTGTAATTAATTTAAGGCCTGAATAAAAATGTGGATAAGCGCGACGTTAGAGAATTAACCAGTCAATATATTGAAATTAAAATAAAACACACTCACCGCTTATATTGCAGGAGTAATAGCGCCTGAAAGTTTTCGAAATACTGATTAGGGCTTTAAACTGTTAAAGCCCTAATGTCCAAGGCAATGAGCAACTTTTTTCAGTCTAAATTGTAAACTAGTTCCTTAGTAAGGAATTCGCTTAGAAACTTTTTTAAATTAATGCTTATATATATTTTTTTAAAACATAAAACTAAAGTTCTTTAGATATATAAAATCGAAGACTATCGCGGTTGTTTGACATTATAAATAGGATAGAAAACGAATTTACAGCGTGAAATTTGTTTACGAAATTTGTTTACGTTGCAGCCGCCGTTGTTCAGTCTACCCTGGACAACGGCGGCTGCAACGTCACCGAAACGTCGGGTGCTACAAATTTCACGCGGTAAATTCGTTTTCTATCCTATTCTTTAGATATGGTCGTTCCCAGGTATCATGTCACCTTAATTTACTAGCGTCGTGTTTAGCCACGTTTTTTCTTTACGCCCTAAATTCATTATAATTATTTAAAACGTGAGGACGCTCTGAGAGTTACGCTAAATATGCTTTACTCTTATATCACCGATGAGCAAAGACAGTTATTCTGTGCTAGCTCTACGCTCGAACGTTTAGTATGCGCCTGGTCGCAGGCGCGAGCGGACGTGGAATCTGTGCCTGAACCTTCGTCAACGCTAGATTTTTACCCTACAAAATTGAACCCGCCTATTACTTCGCGTGTCCGCCCATTTCGGATATTTTTCTGAGGTTGCATGTCGCTCTAATGCTAAATCTCAAAGAAAATAGCCTTGAGCACTTGAAAGTAGCAATATTTTGAGACAATGGGCCGATTGCGTTTCTTTGTGATCTAAAACTAAAATTAGTCCAAGCGAACGAGAAAGAGCAATACGTTAGAGCGGAATATGAAACGAACGATCCTCGATAAATACTACCTGTCGAACTTATACTCGTCCGAATAAATTCAAGCATATTTCATGCGGTGCAAAGGCCCCTCTTCACAATGGCCGATGATGGCCAATCTTGCTAAGGTGGAAGCGAGTCGGCACCACTATGACGTCATAAAAATGTATGGGAAAGAGCGAGAGGGACACATTATGCCCGCTCCGCACAATCCCCAGCGATTGCCGCATCGCCTAAGATCCAGATGCTTTGACCTTGGCGGGTAGTTTTAATGCACAAAAGTGACAACCGCTCATCTCACATTCCGCTCTAGCGTATTGCCCTATCTCGTTCACACGGACTGATTTCCGATTTTAGTTCACGAAGAAACGCAATCGAGTCCAATATAGTTTCAAAGTTGCATACATACATTGTATTAGGTACTGAATTACAGCAACCTGTTCTGTTTTAATGTCACCCGACTAAATTCACAGCGCTGATTCCGAATCTGCAATCTTTATTTGGAATAATCTTCGAATAATCTTTATTTGGCTTTAATAAATAAGCGATATATAGGGATTCAAAAATTTAATAGGCTGCGTCAACAGACCGACCATTTTGTTTTAAAATAGGTATCGTGAATATAGTCAAGTATAACGGGTAATATCAATAACAATTAACGATATTACAAAAATGAAATCTTGCGATGTTTTTAGAATAACTCAATATTTTGGCAAAAAGGGTCGTGAAAAAATATCTTTGCGATATTAAAAAAATGGGTCTATCTTGTGGCTTCTTTTCAATGACTTTGCGTATTGTTGACAATAGGTATCCTGAAATTTCGCTTGTTTCAAATTTCCTTTTGTCATTAAGACCCAAAGTTATTTCGTAAAAACCTCGAAAATAGTTTAATTGTTTTAGATTATCGCTAAAACATATTAACATCTATAACGCATTTTTTTTCGCATTTCGCTGGAAATTCGGAATAAACTTTTCGCCTGCGGAGTTAGTTCCATATTCAAGAATTTTCGTTTATTTCAGGATACCTTTTGTTATCAATACGCAAAGTCATTGAGAATAAACTCGATAATAGTCCCATTTGTTTAAATATCGCAAAGAAATGTTTTGCCACGACCATGACATCATTTTTGTAATATATATCCTTCTAGCCGCGTGTTCGGCCATAGCGACTGCATTGTAGATTCTAGTGACTTCTTTAGTCTTCTCAGAGTCCATTGTTCGGAAGCAGTCAAGTGCGCAGACTATATTATAGTGCACAGGTGGGCGCGCGACCACGGGTGCACTCTCTCTTCCTCCCTCTTCTGAACCCGATGGAACGGAGACCGTTACGACCAGAGAAAAGAATTGTTATCGATATTATAGAACTCGCGATATATCGACTATTGTCGATGACATCCACCTTGACAGTAATGTATGGAGCCTATGCCCGTAGTATACTAGAATTTGCATCCTGTATTTGGTCGCCCCAATACAACTTGTACAAGCAACGAATCCAGCGTATTCAAAAAAAAATCTTAAAGCACTTGTGCTTTAGGGAAAATAAATCTGCTGAATCGTACAAGGACACATTAGCTCTCTTTAAACTTGATAGTCTTGAAGATGGCGTACAACCTACGATATGATCTTTCTCTACAATGTAAAAAACAATATTTTGGACAGTGCGTATCTGGTCGAAAGGGTATCCATTCTGGCTCCTCCTCGCATTACTCGGAATCCGCACCTGTTTTATGTAAAGAGACATAACTCTAATTATAAGAAGCATCCCCTAATGAACAGAGCTATGACAACGTATAACGATAGGTTCGGGTACATTGATATTTTTTCATCAGGTAAAAGTCACTTTAAGGAAATCCTAAAAAAGTCTTATCAGTCCTCTAACTATTTCATCCAATGACTATTAATCCCTTATACGACTTACATTAATAATTTTTTTGTAATATTTAAAAATATATACTTTTGTGTACAAAATAATTAATAATGTTTATAATCTTAACGTAAAATTTTATTTTTATTTGTTTTTTGTTCTTTTTTGTTTTTTTTTTGTTGTTTCTCTTTTTTCTATTAATAAATCACTGCTAAAGAAATGTAAGTATAATTAAGTTATAATAACGGAGATAATATGTACTGTACACCTAGTATTAACGGTAAATAGTGTTAACATATAATTAGTCATAGTTCTATTGTTATATTTTGTTTTTATTATATATAAACGCTGTTTGTTAACCGAATAAAATAACAAAAATAGTCATGACACATGTTCCGAAACAAAATAACCGCTTTGTTACCATATTGTATGAATATTTTGAATGGCTATATCTCGACCGTATAAAAACGTATAAAAACGCATATACGGTCAATATCCCTAGTTTTGGAAGTGTTCACGACATGACTGCCGTGGACCAATACCTACTATCGCACGCATGGCTCTTTTCTGGAAAGTGAATACACTGTTGATGTGCGCTGCATTACCGTATAAAAAAATACCATAGCGCAGGTGTGACTCAACTAGCTGGTAATAGGCCGATATTACTTCAGTTCTCTGCAAACAACTTCTGATGCGTAATAGAGCATAGCAGGCTGACGAAAGTTTTGACTTAACATGCTCTATGTATATGTAGATTCCATGACATCTTTCCATCCAGATGTAGTCCGAGGAATTTAACTGATTCCGCAAGTTCAACCGGGTAGTAAACCTTTATAGATGATGTCTTGACACGTTTGACACGTTTGACACGATATAGTGACACGTTTAAAAGAGTGGTTATTAACAAAGCAAACCAACGCGAATTACTCGCACACCTGATCAACCACATAGAAAACGATCGCCGCTTAATATTCAGCCGTTCGAGTTAATTCGGCTCCGCCTGTGTAGCCTCGTCCCCTTTTGTCTTTGGGGAGGATTTTTTATAGACCGACTGGATTTCCCCAGGTAGAGACATCATACATACCTACTGCGCACGCGTTCAGCAGTATGATGCGTTTGATGCGTTACAAAATTCAAATTCAAATTCAAATTCTTTATTTACAAAAAATCATAGTATTAGTTACAAATGAATTAAACCTAACCTAACTGGATCGCACGAGACGTCCGCACTAAGGTAGGCTCAGAATCGTATAATTAAGTACTGCCTAATGCTAAATAAAAAATTTCGTTGAAGAATGCCGTGAAAAATAAAATCAAGTACCTAAAGTAAATCAAATGAACATTTGGGCGGTGTCGACTACAAAGAGCGAACCCGTCACCCAAGGTTGATAACGATATGTGATCGTTCTTTTAGCCGTGGGATGAGCGTAGAAGACTTTGAGAAAGCAAAAACCTACCGTACAGCAAAATCACGAATACGCCAGAGTTCAACGCCTTTCGACGAGGCACTAGGAAGGGAACCCAGTGGAGCTACTTCGCCCCTTGGCTACCAGTTTTAATAGGATATCTCTGTCTGGAATTACTTTCAGGATACCTCCCTCCTCCCGACTGGTTATGCGATCGAAGTCGACCTCGATCGAATTACGCGACCTCTACCTGCCATAATTCAGTTCGAATCTATTGCGGGCCAAAGGCATCTTTTGTCCGGCTCTAAATTCAGAATCAGGTAGCCTAATGGTCGATTCAAGAGTGGTTGACGACAGGTCAACATCCACCCCCGCTGCTTAGGAGACAGTGTATTTCCATAGTCTCCAGACTCCTTCAGCAATTAGTCAGAGTGCACATCCCATTTGGTTCGCCGAACGGTGCGCAAACGGACGCGGACACGAACAGGAGCTGAATCGTGAGTTGAGCCGAGCCGAGAACAAAATGGATCTTATGGCCCAAGCTGCACGAAACCATTTGCTACCAAAATGAACAGTAGGGCGATGTCGACTACAACGGGTGAACCCGTCACCCCAGGCTGGTATAACGATATGTGGTGATCTTTCAGCCGTGGAATTAACGTAGAAGACTTAGAGACAATACAATCTAATGTCAAGCTCCGCCAACAAGCCCGTTAGGGGCCAACGCCTTACGGCGAGGCACCGGGGAAGGCGCCCAGCGGGCAGCCTCGCCCCCTTACTACCAGTTTTGGTAGGATATCTCCGTCTAGAGTTAACCTTCAGGATACCACCGTCCTCCCGACTAGTTACGGGTCCGAAGTCGCTTACGCAGCCTCTACCAGCTGTATTACAGCAGTAATTTTGAATTTATCACGGACCTGTGCGTTCTTTGCCTGTAGTGCCACACGGGATCGGGTGGCTCAAGGTCATTTCAAGAGTGGCATGACACCATTCACTACCAAAATGAACAGAAGGGCGGTGTCGACTACAGCGGGCGAGCCCGTCACCCCAGGCTAATATAACGATATGTGATCGTTATTTCAGCCGTGGGGTGAACGTAGCCAAATGAACCAACCAGAATGAACAGTCGATAGTACGAGCCCTATACGCTAGGCGCTTTAGAGGCATCGATGTATGATCCCCTAGATGGGCCGATACTGCACTAGCACTTCAAAAGCACTACTGAAAGCCGACCAATAGTATTTTGGTCGCAGTTCGCTGGCAGAAAACGTACCGTTTCAGGTGTTGCCGCGAAGAATATCGGCGCGCTATTCTCTCGCATACTCTTCAATTTATTGCTCGCTCTGTCACATGATTTACGAGCAAAGGGAATGTGGAGCCATCTTATTTGTATGTGAGGGCATATCTAGGTAATATATCGATGTTTAGAGGAAGAAGTTTTTTTAACACATGAATTTGGCGTCCCATTGAATTGCCGCTCGGAGCAGATACACCGGATTGCCCCCCCCCCCCCCGATCAGCCCCCCCCTCCCTGATCAATGCTGCACATAGCTCAAATAATTTGTTAGGTTTTGGCCAAGAAAAACATGATTCTGATGCCACAACCCCCAGCATGGGTAAGAAAAACATGGGTCAGGCTCGGCCCAACTTACAGGTCATTCGGTAGCCGTCACGCAGAATTCCCTGCGGGCCAATTCCCCCTGGGAATCGTCCTTCGGGCGCTTCTGGGTGGTTTGCTCACAGTGTGGCGTCAGCCAATCGACTGTGCATTCCGACGACTTTGTTTCCTATAGAGCGGGGGTGGTTGTTAACCTTACTGCAACCGCTCTTGAACGACCAATCGGCTACCCAATACCGGTTGACTAGCAGGGCAAAGGATGCCGTGGTCCGCGATAGATTCTGTAGACACCGAGTCACCGTTACGTAAGGGAGAGGACAGCGCAAGCTCGTCGTAAGGCGTTGGCGTCTGGCGGGTTCCTGGCTTTGCTGGACGGTAGATTTGTATCGTCCCAAAGTCTTCTACGCTCACCTCACGGGAGACGGAACGATCACTATCGTTAAAACTTCCTGAGGTGACGGGTTCGCCCATTGTAGTCGACATCTCGTCACTCGTCAAATGTCATCCCTAAATATATAACCACATACACCTAAATATACCTATTAAACACAGAAGTTTCCTACTTAAAAATTTCAGTCTATAATAGAATTATCTTATATGGGTGGAAATCAAACTGTAACAAAAATAAGAATTACCACAATCTCATATATAAAGAGAGAAGTTCCGATTCATTCATTCATTCATTGACTGACTCATCAACGCCCAGCCCAAACTCTTAGACCTAGAAAGCTGAAATTTTTAACATAGGTTCCTTTTAGGACGCAAACGCTCACTAAGGGCGGATTTTTCGAAATTCAACCCCTAAAGGGGTGAAAAGGGGTTCCAAAGTTTGTATGGAAAATCGATATAGATGTACTTTTTAATTTGAAACTTTTTAAGATTACTCTTATAAATAAATAATCAAATAGGTGTTTTATGGTTTTTCAAAATTCCGCCCCTAAAGGGGTAATACGGGGGTTTAAAGTTTGTATGGATAAACGATTTTAGATGGACTTTTTATTTCGAAAGTTTGTAAGATTACTCTAATAAATAAATAAGGAAACACGTGTTTCATATTTTTTGAAAATTCAACCCCTAAAGGGGTGAAAAAGGGTTTCCATTTTTTTATGAAGAAACGATATAGATGTACTTTTTAATTCGAAACTTTGTAAGATTACTCTAATAAACAAATAAGAAAACAGGTGTTTCATGTTTTTTCAAAATTCAAAACCTAAAGGGGTGAAACGGGGTTTCAAAATTTGTATGAATGAACAATATTAGATGTGCTTTTTATTTCGATACTTTGTAAGATTACTCTAATAAATAAATAAGGAAACACGTCTATCATATTTTTTTTAAATTCAACCCCTAAAGGGGTGAAAAGGGGTTCCAAAATTTGTATAGAAAATCGATATGGATGTACTTTTTAATTCGAAACTTTTTAAGATTACTCTTATAAACAAATAATCAAATAGGTGTTTTATGGTTTTTCAAAATTCCGCCCCTAAAGGGGTAATACGGGGGTTTAAAGTTTGTATGGATAAACGATTTTAGATGGACTTTTTATTTCGAAAGTTTGTAAGATTACTCTAATAAATAAATAAGGAAACAAGTGTTTCATATTTTTTTTTTAATTCAACCCCTAAAGGGGTGAAAAAGGGTTTCGATTTTTTTTATGAATAAACGATGTAGATGTACTTTTTAATTCGAAACTTTGTAAGATTACTCTAATAAACAAATAAGAAAACAGGTGTTTCATGTTTTTTCAAAATTCAACCCCTAAAGGGGTGAAACGGGGTTTCAAAATTTGTATGAATGAACAATATTAGATGTGCTTTTTATTTCGAAACTTTGTAAGATTACTCTAATAAATAAATAAGGAAACACGTGTATCATATTTTTTCAAAATTCAGCCCCTAAAGGGGTGAAAAGGGGTTTCGATTTTTTTTATGGAGAAACGATATAGATGTACTTTTTAATTCGAAACTTTGTAAGATTACTCTAATAAACAAATAAGAAAATAGTTGTTTCATGTTTTTTCAAAGTTCAACCGCTAAAGGGGTGAAACGGGGTTTCAAAATTTGTATGAATGAACAATATTAGACGTGCTTTTAATTTCGATTTCCTGTAGGAGTACTCTAATAAAAAAATAACAAAATGCGTTTTTCGTGGTTTTTCCAAAATTCAACCCCTACAGGGGTGGAAAGGGGTTATAAAATTATTATGAAGAAACGTTATTGATGGTCTTTTTAATTCGAAACTTTGTAAGGTTACTCTATTAAACAAATAAGAAAATAAGTGTTTTTTTTTTTATTCTACCCCTAAAGGGGTGAAACAGGGTTCCACGCTTTGTATGAATAAACAACATTAGATGTGCTTTTTATTTCGAAAATTCGAAGGATTACTCTAATAAAAAAGTAAGAATATACGTCTTTCGTGGTTTTTCAAAATTCAACCCCTAAACGGGTGAAAAGGGGTTTAACAATTTGTATGGAGAAACGATACAGATAGACTTTTTAAATCAAAACTTTGTAATATTACTCTCATAATCAAATAAACAAATGGGTCTTTCATAGTTTTTCAAAATTTCGCCCTTAGAGGGGTAAAACGGGGTTTTAAAGTTTGTATGGATAAACGATTTTAGATGGACTTTTTATTTCGAAACTTTGTAAGGTCACTCTAATAAATAAATAAGGAAACACGTGTTTCATATTTTTTCAAAATTCCACAAATAAAGGGGTGAAAAGGGGTTTCGAAATTTGTATGGAAAACGATATAGATATACTTTTTAATTCGAAACTTTGTAAGATTACTCGAATAAACAAATAAGCAAATATGTCTTTTGTGTTTTTTCAAAATTCAACCCCTAAAGGGGTGAAACGGGGTTTCAAAATTTGTATGAAAAACCGATATTAGATGAACTTTGTAGGATTACTTTAAAAACCATGTAAGCAAATATGTGTTTCGTATTTTTTTGAAATTTCACCCCTAAAGGCGTAAAAAGGGGTTTTTAAGTTTGTATGGAGAAACGATATTAGATGGACTTTTTATTTTGAAACTTTGTAGGATAACTCTAATAAACAAATAATTAAATACGTCTTTCGCATTTTTTCACAATTCAACCCCTAAAGGCGTGAAAAGGGGTTTAAAATTTGTATGGAGAAACGATATTAGATGGAAATTGTATACTCTAATAAACATTTAGGCAAATACGTTTTAGTATTTTTTTAATTCAACCCCTAATGTGGCGAAAAGGGGTTTAAATGATAATAAACAAATAAGCAAATGCATGTTTCATATTTTTCTAAAATCTACCACTTAGGGGGTGAGAAGGGGTAAATAACCCTAAAAATCAAAATAGAAGTCGCGCGCGACGGTTCCCGGACGTGAGAAGGCGCTAGAACCTCATTATAAATTCATCATTTGTCTCGATAACATGCGTAGCGCAAGCACCACGATCGTCACATCTTCACGCCTTAATTACTTAGTTGATCATCATGAAGTACATATTGACAGGAGTACCTACAGAGAAGGACGTTAGATACCTTTATATATTACACGCAAAAACTTACCACTTGACTGGGAAAAAGGGATCTATCTTAACCCAAATTTAACGCGTGCGAAGCCGCGGGCAACAGCTAGTTATTGTATAAATAGGTCAATAATAAAAACAGATTTTAAAATGCTCTGTCCCGAGCCAACCCTGCGTGTGGCAGCCATGTCAAAGTGGAACTTATAACGGGCTATCATATTTGAACGCTTTACATATTTCGTGTTTGTGCTGTTGACCGTTGAGTAGTCCCCCCCCCCCCCTGATGGAAGCCAACCCTGGGGGCAGCAGCCCTGTCGCGGTGAAACTTAGAACGGGCTATCATAATTAATTGCGTATACAAAAAATAGGTTTCGTGTTGTTGACCGTTGAGGACTCCCCTCGTCGGGACTCAACCCTGGGTGCAGCAGCCATGCTCACCCAGGATCGGGTAGCCGATGGTCGTTTCAAGAGCAGTCACCTTCGCTCTATAGGAAACAGTACTGCTTCCAGACTCCCCCGACTGTTAGTCAGAGTGCGCAATCGTTGGCTTACGCCGCACGGTGCGCACACCGCCCAGGAGCGCCAGAAGGTTGATTCCTGGGGGAAACTAACCCTGAGGCCAGAGTCCTACCCAGGCTCGCACTTCATGCGCGGAGGCCGTCGGATGGGTGTTGACCCGTGAGTGTGACCAACCCTCAACAGAATGGGTATTCGTGGCCAACTCAGCAAGGGCCCCTTAGCTCCCTGAGAGGGACCCCGGGGTGGGGGGGGGGTAGTTGGGATTTAATCCCCCGAAATCCGGAGTATTTTTGTTTCATTGTACGGGTAAATTCAAGTTTCGCCCCCCCTCCCCCTGAGGTCTAGTTACGTGCCGGCATCATGCCATTTGAATCCAGAATAATACAACGTTTTCAATCAAACGAAATATAATTATAATCTAAAAAAATACAAAAAAATGAGATACAGAAAAATATAGAGCACAACATATAATGATAATCTGATACCATTGATTTTATCTATAAAATCAATGCTGATACTTAATATAATCGAATAATAAAATCAGTGTTTTCTTTACTTATTTTATTAGTCTTCCTTAGAAATTTAATCTTATGGGTCTTTTTGATTTCGATCCCCAATATTTTTGATCATCTTCAAGAAGCAACTGTAATGATAGAAAACTCGAATTAATCTCAATAGTGCTAAAAATCACCGTTTATCGATTCATCAGATGCGTCCATCCATGATCCATCGGTGTCAATTTGTCAGGAGCGACAATCAATGTTTCGTCATGCGTCAATCGACGATTTGTCAATTTGTCGGAGGCGTCAATCAATGATTTGTCGATTCGTCAAACGCGTAAATCAACGATTTGTCGGTTCGTCAGATGCGTAAACTGACGATTTATCAATAACCAATGATTGGTCGATTCATCAGATCCGTCAATCAACAATTTGTCAATTAGTTAGATGCGTCAATCGACGATTTCCCAATTTGTCGGACGCGTCACTCAATGAATAGTCGATTCGTCGGATGCGTAAATCAACGATTTGTCAATTCGTCAGATGCGTAAATCAACGATTTGTCAATATGTCAGATGCGTCAATCGTCGGTTTGTCAAACCTTCAGATGCGTCAATCGACGAATCGTCAATTTTTTGGATGCGTCACTCAATGATTCGTCGATTGGTCAGATGCGTCAGTTTGTGCAGGGAGAGGAATGTTGTCTACTTGCCGGGAAAGTCTAGGGGTGACACAGCGTTGTCTTGACAGCTGCAAGTAAATATTTTTGAGTTTTCTATGTTTTTCAATTAGTCGATTCGTCAGAGAACGATTTATCGATTCGTCAGATGCGTCATTCGTCTATTTGTCAATTTGCTACGTAGATTCGTCAATCAACGTTTCGTCGTTTCGTCAATATATCAATGGTTAATAGTAAAAACACATTTTTAAAAACAAGCTTTTATTAAAATGCTATGTCCCGAGCCAAAACTGGGTGCAGCAGCCATGCCATAGTGGAACATAGAACGGACTATCATAATTGAATGCTCTACAGAAATTCGTGTTTGTGCTGTTGACCGTTGAGAAGTCGCCTCGTTGGAAGCCAACTCTGGGTGCAGCAGCCCTATCGCGGTGAAACTTAAAACGGGCTATCCTAATTTAATGCGTATACAAAATTTCGTTTCTGTGCTGTTGACCGTTGAGGAGTCCCCTCATCGGAAGCCAACCCTGGGCTCAGCAGCCATGTCATGATGAAATACAGAATAAGCTATCATAATTGAATGCGTATACAAAATTTTGTTTCTGTGCTGTTGACCGTTAATGAGGCCCCCTCATCGGGAGCTAATTATGGGTCAGAATCAGGTCATGCCCATAAAAATGCATTGTCATCGGAGCTGAAGCAACATGTAATATTGCAACTTCATAGGATAAGAGGAAGTGAAGATAAGACTCAACAAACATACTGACAAACATTGCGAGAAATAAAAGCTTGTAAAAATAATATTACCAGGCACCCTTCTCGCTTTCCGTACTTCATCTCATATTCAGGAATCATCTCCTTTGCAACCATGATCTTCGTCGCGTTAATTACGCGCTTCCGCTTGCGTGTAAGGTTAGGGGTTTTTACGGTGGGTTTATGAATCAAGAAGGCGTTGTTCAGCACCATGAAGTCATAGTCTTGAAGACAGTATTGATAGGCCTAGAAAAAAAACGTGATAGTTTAGGAATCCCCACACATTGCGATCCTCGTATGAAATAGGTGAATTCAAATTTCAAATTCAAATTCAAATTTCAAATTCAAAATTCTTTATTTATCTATAATATTACATGTATTATTAAAATTAAAAGCCATCCTAACTAGGCCTCGCCTGTACTAAGGAAGGCTTAATATAAAAAAAAGGTATAGTGGTTTTCGTAACTTGCTGTAATACATCTTTGTATATTATTATGTTACATTTGAGAAGTTAAAAATAGAATAAGAAACCGTAATAATATTAAATTTAGGTATATACATATAACTATATACATACATATATAAATAAATATATACTTTATAGATAAATATAAAATAATACTATATAAATATATACATAGGTATATCTGACAAATCGTGCACTATTTTAATATATATATGTTATTAATGTCTCCGTTTCTTGTCGACCCATAGTCAAAAGTGACTTAGTTAGGTTTTTCTTTACGCCGTGACTAGTCGTAGATTTCAGTCCTGTAGGAAAAACACTATTCATTTTGTTGAACAGTCGAGGAGCAATGTAAGAAATGTGTTTTTGTGCAAAACTTGTTCTCTTTTTTTGGATTAAGTGCTGTCTGGTTGTTGTTACTCGTGTTCCTTTATGGTGTGTTGAATATAGATGATAATTGTCATGATTATAGTAGTAGAGTAGGACTACCTTAGCGTATATTTGACGAACGTCAAGGACTTTAGATTCATTGTACAAGCTCTCAGAAGAATACCGGAAGGGTTTTTTGTGTATTACTCTTAATAGCGACTTTTGGGCTTTATTTAGAGGATCAAGTGCTTGCAGCGAGGCTCCACCCCAAGCTATGATTCCGTATGCTAGTAAGTTATGGGCCAATGCGAAATATATCGTTCATACTAAATCTTTGGATACGGCATTTCTTATTAACTTGAATATACGTACAAGTTTTCTCAATTTTGTTGCAGTGCACCTGATATGATCTTCCCACTTCAGTGTATAGTCCAGAGTTAATCCTAGGTACTTTATTGTATCTACTCTTTCCACCTCCGCACACGTACAAGGCTTGCCGTCAACGACAGTGTTGTATGTGTGGATTTTTAGTTTGCGCTGGGTTTGTTTGTCGTAAGTTTTCTTCATTTTAAAGGTCATATATTTAGTTTTAGAGTCATTAAGAGTCAGTAGATTATAATTTAGCCATACTTTGATTATAGATAGTCCGTTTCCAGTATAATTGTACACATCGTCCCAGGATTTGCCTCTGACAATAACCGTGTCGTCTGCAAAGGAGATAGCTTCTCCTCCCTCAAAGGTCATGTTAGTAAGGTCATTAATGTAGATGAGGAATAAGATTGGCCCTAATATACCTTGTGGTACCTACACCGTACCTAACATGTGCTTCCGAGCTGACCGTCTCACCAACTTTTGTTGTTTGTATTCTCTCCGAAAGGTAATTTTGGAACCATTTTAATGGTAAGCCACGCACTCCGATATTTCGGAGTTTACTCAATAGTATACGATGTGAGACGGTGTCAAAGGCCTTGGCCAGATCCAAGAATACCACAATGCATTTTTCTCCACTATCTAAGGCATTAACAATGGAAGTAGTTAGGGATAGGAATGCATCCTGAGCACCTCGTCCGGATCTGAAACCAAATTGCCTCGCCGCTAGTAACTTTTTGGTTTCCAAAAAACTGACCAAACGTTTCTTTGCAATTGTTTCAATTATTTTTGAGATAGAATTTAAAATGCTGATTGGTCGATAACAACTGACGTCCTCTCTATCCCCACCCTTGTAGATGTAGTAAATTAACTTGATGATCCGAATCGACAAATGCTTGATGATCCGAATCGACAAATGGTGGATAACAACGAATCGTTGACGATTGCTTATTGGAATGCATAAAGGAAGACTTGTTTCTAAACCACTTACCAATATCATTTTGTCCAGCTGTCCGTCCCAGGATAGCCTCTCGTCGAAGTAAACGACATCTTTTATTGACAAGAATGTGGGTTCCCAACGAGCTAAGTCTCCCATACGCTTTGTTACAGTGAAGACTTCTAGACCTACAATTCAGAATTCTTTAGATAAGCAGGATATACATACGTATTCATTCGTCACGTAAAATCTGTCGTGGTCATTTCAGAACTCTCAGTATACTAACTCTACCATCATAATGGGCCAGATTGCGTTTCCTTTGTGAACTAAAACTGAAATTCGTTCAAGCGAACGAGATAGAGCAATACGTTAGAGCGGAATTAAAACTACCTGTCGAACTTATACTCGTCCTCATAAATTTCAACACATTTCGTGCGATCTCAGATTCAGATGATTTATACTTGGTGGGTAGTTTTAATGCAATAAAAGTAACAACTGTTCATTTCACATTCCGCTCTAGCGTATTGCCGTGTCCCATTCACACGAACTAATTTCCGATTTTAGTTCACGAAGAAACGCAATCGAGCCCAATTGAATACATACAGTTGTTATAGGAAAAAATATAGGTACGTTGAAGGCTAACAAAAACAATAATTTAAATAATTAAAAAGAACGACTGCCATTACAAAAAGTTAACTACTGTCAACCGGGGCTACTTTGAGCCACTTTTTCATGTTTTCACTTGCACTATCGTTAATAAAAAAATATCAAAAATGGACTACAACGTCCAAATAGAGTTTAACCAATTAACAAAAAATATAAGGAAGTAGACTGTAATTGTTTTTAAACAAATTTCCCCTTTTATTATTTTTTTTTTCTATTTTTAAATTTTGGAACAAAGTAACCCCTGCTCGGGGCTTCTTTGGACCACTCACTTCATTTAAAGGACCACTCACTTCATGTAGGACTATTGCAACCCTATGCCCAAGAATCTGTTAATTAAATTACAATGCAAAATAGCAAAAACCATTTTTATTTACATATTTAAATATTAAAAACATATTTTTAGATGTGAAAAACATGACGAAAAGTACATTTTAGTTATTATGACTTTTTAATGCTAAACTTTTCTTTTTAACTCAGCCGCGGATCTATATAAGGGCTTTTTGGGCTGCAGCCCAGGGCCCCGTGGATATAATGGGCCCCAGTCCCCATTGAAAATAATGAACAATATTTTCAAATAAATCTACAGATAATGTCTCAGTTTACGGCGCCGAAAAATGTAAAAGTGACACGCTAAATGTTGCTTTTGATAAGCTGATTATAGATTTAAATAGAAGAAGCCAAGTCTATGAGACATATAGCAAGAAATTCGTTTTTATAATGGATTTGCAAGATATGGAAAACATAGATCTGGAAAAAATACGTAATATTGTTGATTATTATTCAGATGACGTAGACAAACATTTAGCGAATCAGTTCATTGAGTTAAAATCTTACTTACGGCAGTCTAAGCCAGTCTTACACCTCTTGCAGTGAAATTGTTATGCTAATTAGTAAAGGAAACTTGTCGATGTTTTCCCAAATTGCTATACTATCTTTAAGATTTTTTTAACATTGTCAATCACTAGCTGCGAAGCGGAGCGCTCTTTCTCCAGGATATTGTACGTAAAAAAAAAACAAATATAGGACAACAATATCAAATTAACGACTAAATCATTTATCAGTTCTTTCAATAAATTGCGTTTTAACAACTTATTTATTTATTTATTTATAACGTACAAGAAAAAAATACAAGGACATGCATACTTTTGTACATGAGGAATAATTAAAAACAAACATTATTATAGCGAAAAACATAGCTCTATCCATATAAATATGCTAGCATATCCGAATGGGGCGATATCGCACAACCAACTAGACCTAGAAGGTCTGTCTCTGGCTGTGCTGTGTTATACCAACTGTATGTTTGTAACTCGCGACTTGACGAAGGTGATCAATTTTCAAATATTTCTAAATCTAACAAAATGAAATGTATTGTTTAAACAAATAAAAAATAAAATTAAAGTAGAAAAAAATATGTATGCAATTAAGGACCAAAATAAAGTAAACTTTACATTATATTCAATAAATTAAAGTGGAAAATAAGTAATATTATATACAAATATAAGAATAAACACTACATTCTAATATATATGTATAAGAAAATGATATGTAATATTGCACAATTTTACAAATACATATTTTTTTTTATATTCACCCTACAGTATTAATAAGGACAATGGACTTACAATGTGATGAGTTGCTTATAATTTATATACATAATATGTAATAACAATTCAATCAATAGGTCAAATCAACTAATTGACAAAATGGCAATTAGTTGATTAATTAGGCAGGCTTCCAAGTAATATTAGCCCAGGGCCCCACAAACTCACGGTCCGCCCCTGTTTTAACTCATAATGAGCCATCTCACAAATATTGAAGTGTACTCGTTTCATTAGCTTCGGAGGGTTGATTTTTTTCTTGATGTCAGCCCACTCTTTTTACTTTTTACAGCCCATACTTTTTAGGTTATGTTTACAAAAACATTCAAGTGTACCTTCTGAACCAAAAAAAACAGGAAAAACAATTATTACACATTGGTAACAGGTTACTAATGATAATATTTTGAAATTTAACTTAATTTCTTCTCATAAATTGCGTCATCCACAATGGAAAGTTTGGAGGTAAACAAATTACTCCGTAAATCAAAGAGTTACATAAACTCCAGTGTTGCCAATGGAAATATGTTTAATTTACCCAAAAATATTAAAATACCCTCAAATAAGGTTCAAACTATTTTTTAAGCACAAAAATACCCATATGCCTTGCTTTGCTTGTTCAGTAGAAAAAATATTAACTTTCGGACCAAAGTAACCCCGAAAGGAGCAAAGAAGCCACGGTTGACGGTACTGTATTTATAATTATTATCAACAATTTGTTCGCGCTAAAAAGCACGTTTTGTAAGAGAAAAAAGTTCGCCAACGCCCTGCGGCAGGTATCTTGAAACTATCCCGCGCTACTGTCGGTTGCTCTCGGTGTTCGAGTAATAAAAATAGTTTTTATGAAATATTTGTGGATTGTGTATTTATCCGTAATATATATTTCCGAAATGTCCTCCATCAGACATTTCATTTGGCGATATATGCATCCTAATTTATTGACATTTGGACATTTAGACCACTACTTACTTGATAGTTATACAGTTAAGGTGCGCGCGATTTTTATTCTAATAACTCTAAATGCAACAGTTCTTTTTTTGTAAAAAGAGTCGTTTTTTTTAATTGTTTAAATTATTGTTCTTGGTTACTACCTACCTATATCATGTCACATAATATTCTGATTGACTTTGTAGTTTTAGGTATCATTATGTGGAGAGAGGGCCCGATTGCGTTTCTTTGTGAACTAAAACTAAAATTACTCCAAGCGAACGAGACAGAGCAATACGTTAGAGCGGAATATGAAACGAAAGATCGTCGATAATACCAGCCGAACAAATCTCCGTCTCGAATCAAAACTCGAATCTCCGTCTCAAAACTCGTCCGAATAAATTCGAGCATATTTCGTGCGGTGTAAGATTTGACCTTGGCGGGCAGTTTTAATGCGAAAAAGTGACAACCGATCATCTCACACTCCGCTCTAGCCCTGCCTCGTTCACACGGACTAATTTCTGATTTTAGTTCATGAAGAAATGGATTTTTGTCACTTTTAAATAGGTTTTTATTGCATTGTATGTAGTTCTGTTTGGTTCCAGAATAAAATAAAATAAAATAAAAATAAAATAAGAAACGCAATCGAGCCCAGAGTCTTCCCAGAGTCTTATTATATGACTAGGGTGCCGTGAGAAAATTACAATTTTCTAAGTGTGCCACGGCTTGGAAAAGTTTGGGAACCCCTGAGCAAAGGGAAGGGGCATCAACACGATACTTCCAAGTCATGATACTTCCAAGTACATCAATAGCAGAGGGACGCCGCGCCGACAAGGTCGGAAGAAGCTGCCGCTCCGACTCTTGTTTTACCTGCTTTGTCGTGCGCGATGCCCATCCAATAGAGCCAAGGGATCCCTGAAATTTATATACATGGGTGTGGGTTCGATTATATGGTCGAATAATTTCATTTTCTACGATGAAATAGACAATGGTAATTAGTTGTACTATGTTTCTAGCGATTTTACCGAGATGATACAGCCCTAAAAATGTGCATTTATTTATACAGGGTGAGTTTTAATTAAACGGCATTCTCGAAGGGGGTGAATTAGTACAAGCAAATGAGCAACCTTTAAATAAAAAAAATGTTAGAAAAAGCAAAAAAAAAATAAAATAAAATAGTATTAAATGAATCCGCAATATGGCGTGTATAAAAATAGGGTGGAGGGCGTCCAAAGACGTTTTATTAGATACCTGGACTATCGTGAGCACTTGGGACTTGGAACCTACGAGAGCAGGCTGAACTATTTCAATATGTGTTCACTGGAAGACCGCCGCACAGCGGCTGATATGACATTATTGCATAAAATAATTCATAACAAAATTGATAGCCCTCATTTGGTAAAGAAACTGTCGTTGTTGGTTCCGCCACGAAGGGTTCGCTCTCCTCGTACGTTCAAAATCCCTCGTGTGAGCACTAGTTACGCCCAAAACTCTGTTATGCACCGCTTGATGACCACATATAACAGTCGATTCGAAGATATCGACATTTACTTAAATCAACCTAAATTCAGCGAGGCTGTCCTTAGCTCACTAGGCGTCTAGGAAGTGATTAGTAGACTCAGAGCGAAAATGAGAATAGCAAAGAGTATAATTTGAATACCTATATCCTATCCTACATATATCCCATCCCTCTCCTTTCCTATCCTTGCAATAGTTCGATTGTAATTTAATTTAGTGCAATGCAACTTTTGATTTACCGTATTAGAAAATAATGTAGGCAACAATTAATCGGCCAGCGAAACACTGTATTAGAATAATTAGTAATAATTAATGAAGCGCTGTATGTTTCCCGAAAATGAAATAAATAAATAAAAAAATTTAAGTATTACACACATAAAAAAAAGAAATAAAAAAAAAAAAAAGCATTGAGCATGATGCGCTATCTAGCGAAAGGTAAAATATTTTCAATATTGTTTATATTAGCGATATTTTACCTACCGATAGATGGCACAGTGCGCTCAAACGCTTGTCAAACTTTTATTTAAAAGTCAAATACTTCAAATTTTCTATCAAAAGTTACTTAATTACTCGTACTGATTCACTCCTTTAAGGCCGGTTAATTAAAACTAAACCTAAATATCGTCGATCTATATGCGAGACTTCGTACGCGCCAAAGACTCGTATTGTATTATTATAAAAAAATAGCGGAAAATCATGCTCCTGGTCATTCTGTGCATGTCCTGATGGCTCAAATTGCTTAGTTTCTTGTAATTCTTCGTCGTCTCGTAGGCATAAGTTGATGATTCGTCCGGTGAAACCTTTTACGTACGTGCTAGTACCTAGTAATTCCTCACAAACAACTAATATGTATTAACCCCCCCCCCCCCCCCCCGCCCTCTTCCCAACACCCCTCCTGGTCGGTTCGTAGGTAGGGAAAGTAAAACTTCTTACAACGAGAAGTGGCCATACAATTATTATGACAGCATCACTCAATACAAACAACTAAACGTTTCCAAAAACAACAAACGATCGAACTAGGAGAGTGGTGCGCCACTTACTCGATGTTTCCTTGGTTTTCAGCCATTCGTCGCGTTTGGGTGTTAAATGACAGAATGGACACTGTTCTTGAAACGGCAAAGCCTTGCCTGCGTTATATAATTCTAAGAAAGCGTCTTTATTGGAGGGGAACTGAAATAAAATATACCAAAATATTATTCACTAAATAGTTGTCTCTCCTTAAAAATATAGAATATTTTAAAGTCCAACGCCTTATGTCGAGGCACTAGGAAGGTAACCCAGTGGGGTCACCTTGCCCCTGGCTACCAGTTTCGGCCAGTTTTCTCCGGCCTTCCGACTGGTTACGGGTTCGAGGTCGCTTACACGGTCCTCTCCCTTACATAGCGGTGATTCGGTGTTTACCGACTCAATCGCGGCCGCTATGTATGGACTGTGACATCGTTCAAATGTCCGCCGCGGCTTCGCACGGTGGCACGGATCCGAGATTTCCAATTTTTAATGACGGCCGCATAGATCCGGCTGAATTTCAGTGATGGCCTGGGTTGTGTTGACTTTGAGGGCATCGGTCGTTTGCGGCTTATTGGTATAGACCTGCGACTTTAGAAACCCCACAAGAAAAAGTCCAGCGGGTCAAATCGGACGATCTTGGTGGCAAATTTATGTCACCTTCGCGAGTGATAACCATGGAATAACGAAAACTCATTTCGATAATAAAGTTTTAACGTGCTGCTCAAACGAGCTGCTCAAACTTAACTTGCCATAGTGATTTGGCATCAGTGACTGAATAATAAACAACAGATTTTACAGACGCCGCCAAAACAACAATGGCCGCCACAGATTGTCCACATCGACCCGCCCTTATTGGAAAACCCTATAATATTACTACCTATAGTAGGTATATTGTGATACGTCCAAGAGCGGTAAATTGGCTAATTGGATGCGAATATAATTTATTTATTTATTTATTAGTTTCAAATATTATTCAAGAGCATTACAGACAAATCCAATTCGCCCTTGAATATTAAAGCTAGAGTGTAAGTCTAAAAATAAATGAATTACATAACTAAATTAATGCTAACATTGAACAAGAAAAAAACATAAATATATAAAACTAAATAAAAGACAGATTATGATAAACATGAGATAGCAGGGAGTTGCCTTTTTAGCTGCCAAAGGGATATACAAAAGATGTCTATTTCTGTGGGTAAGGAATTAAGCAGAGCTATAACCCTTCCCACTGGTCTGTCTACAAAATTATTTGTACGATGGTACGGCACATTAAACAATAGATGCGATCTCCTCGCTGTGTAATTCAAACTTACATACATAGTATCTCTGGCAAATAAATAGTTCCTTGAATTAATTTATATGCTAATATAATTAGGGAAATATATCGACGCTTTTCAAGACTGTTGTATCCTACCATTCTTAGCACAAAATCGGACGGAAATAAGTATGGATAAATATTGTATTTTCTGTAATAAATATATCTTTAAAATTTTCTTTGAATACGCTCTACCATCTGAATGTATTTATTTTCACTTGTACGCCAGATGACCGAGTTATATTCAAGTATGCTACGGACTAAACAATTATATAGTTGAAACATTACATAAATATTATTAAACTGTTTGCATATGCGAATAACAAAATCAATGTATTAAAATAAATCCACATATTCATATCAATAAACCCTCAAATATCCATAATACCCTCATATTCGCTATTTGTAGATACCTCTTCCTTTACTAACATATCGAAGATGTTTAATGGAAACACTTTTGGCGTGGGTTGGTTCAAAGGCGGCTTGTTTCTCGATACCATGTTCAGGAACTGTGGTACCATATGGAAGCTAGGATATAGTTCTATGTCAGCAGGCAGAACATAGTGGGTCAGCGCCGCTTCTATTGCTATATTTCTCGCTACGTTGATCGGGTACAACATGTTTTTTGATTTTCTGTAAGTGGATTTCTTCGATTCGTATCGCGGTGGGAGCTTGCAGTCGAAGGGTTTGTCAACAGCGTCTTTTGTTGGAATCTAAAACATAAAACAAGTAAATATATTAAAAAGATTAAAAAAACACGACTGCCATTATCGAAAGTGTACCGTCCAATCGCCTTACTTGAGATGGTATCCTTACTTGAGACAAAACTTCGATTAAATTTTCATTGACTTTTTTCCACTTTTCAAAAACTTGCCATCCCTAATTTTACTGGCATCGGACCTTTAAGCGTCTAAGCTGCATGTGCTCATATTTTTTTCTTTTGTTGAAGACATCTTTGGTTATATCAGATTTCGAAGTCGCGACACGAAGGTAAGCTTTGTTTTTAACACGCTTTTATTAGGTCGACCTGTATGTAACTAAGTAATGGAATCTAAGGTAACTAATTTAACCATCTTCCAAGGATCGTAGCGTCATGAAAATTGGTAGCTGTGTGTAGTTATGATGACAATACAATAATATGGTACTGTCGAACTGATCTGATGATGGAGTCGGAAGATATAAACTGGAACTTCATGATGGAACATCGTATCATAGCTGTGTTTGGACTTGTTAGAAAAGTCTTGGAATGAACTTTGACCACGATTGGGTTTCAAGGTCTGATGATGTGGTTTTAACGTGCATTTATAAAAGCGTGTTTTTAGTGTTTTTTTGTACTATAAATTTTATTATCGAAATAAAGTTCGAAATATATCGTGATGTAGAAGAAGAGACATATTTAGTTAGTTTACTACTAAATAAAAACCATATCAACAATATTTGCAATAATAAAAATATATTTTTTTGTAAGGTTTTGGCTTTTTTTAGTGGTAATAATAACTTTTTTTCAGGTTTTCAAGGTAGATTTTAAATTCTATAAAGTATATTTCGTAAAAATTGAGAAGATTAACATGCATGCCATTGATTCGGCACATCAAATTAACATTAATAAACGATTTCATTTCAATATTTCGGTGATTTTTTTTTTCAAAATAAAAATATTACGAAAGCTTTTTTTTTCTTTGTATTTTATTCATAACGATTCTTTATAAGTTTAAAAATGTCTCAAGGTATAACATAAGGATCTAACATGATTGTTTCGTGTATTTTTCATGCCTGTCTCAAGTATGGCATTTTTGGCAGCTAACAAAGGTTTTTATCAAGATCTACAAGGCATATGTGAGACCTATTTTTGAGTATGGCTATCAGATCTGGAACCCTTACTTTTGCAAAGATGTAGATATTCTGGAAAAGGTTCAGCGAAGGGCAACCAAAATGTCAGTGGGCCTGAAGAATAGGAATTATGAAGATCGCTTGAAATTACTTGGAATTACTACACTCAAACAAAGAAGACAAAGAGGGGACCTAATTGAGACATATAACATTCTAACACACTATTTACAAATTCAACGTCAACACAAATCTTCGAGGTCACAACAAAAAACTCAACCGTACGAAATTTAAATCTAATCCTCTTAAGAACGTTCTGACAAATAGAGTGGTGGACATGTGGAATAAACTACCATTTGAAGTGATTAGTGCAATCTCTGTCAATCAATTTAAAAACAGACTCGATTTGTACCTAAAAACTTGTTAATATTGTTTATATTTACAAGATCTGATCTGGACGTATCAGCAAAGCTGCCTGTCAAGAATAAATAATAATAATAATATTAACATGAGACAGTAGGTTTTTAATTTTTTTTGTGTGATCATCTAATTTAATATTATATTTCCGTGTTATAGTCAACTTATAGAACTGAAAATTGGTTGAAAGTTTGTTGCCATAATTAAATCCATTGTACATTTATTTTTTGTTTAAAGTAAAATCTGTCTCAAGTAAGGCGACTCGACGGTACTCGAGTAATACTCAGAGCTGAGTATCCGTCTGACGATACGTGAGAGCTGTGTGCATATGTGTATATTATTGTATACGTATTGTTTCGCGAAACTCGACGGTAATATTGTATTTGAGGAGTCGGCGAACAAAACGATCTAACGGGCTCTCTAGACGATCAAGCATGCTTGTCAAGCATCGCGTCGCGGGCTGGGAGGGGATCTAATTTTGTAGTTTTATACCAGGGAGTCACGTCATTCGTCAATCAATTACGTCTAATTAACGTGACTCCCTGGTATAAACTACAAAATTAGGCATTTTTGGTAAATATTTTTAAAATATATTTGCATATTACCTGCGGTTTACGATCCCTTCCCAGCTCGCGACGCGATGCTTGACAAGCTAATGCAATGAAGATTTAAATTTCGAACGCACGTCGCGCGATATTAAAACTCGCGACCCCGCAAATTTTAATATTTGATTCCCCCAAACGTTTGTATGGCGGAATTTAAATATTATTTATATCGCTTGTATATGAGATATTCCAAATAAAATTTCTTATTCCAATCAGCCCAACAAGGTATCTGTGTTATTTCGAGATTGAAGTATGGAGCCCTCTGGTGGACCGATTTCAACCACAGAATTGCAAACGCGCGTTGCCGTAAAATTCGCCGTTAAATATTCAAGTTTCGAACGAGCGACACAACATAATAAAGATTTAAATTTCAAACCTGCTTTCCGCGACATCAAACGGGCGACGATTTAAATATTATTTGTGCAGCTTGTGTATAAGATATTCAAACAAAAATTTCACAATATTTGGCCCAAATTTCAAGTCTCTAAGTCCAATACTTCGAGGGTGATAAATAAGTAGTTCAACTAATAAGACCAAATGATGCCTGCATGCTAAATTTCAGCTCAATCGGATGAAGCATTTGGGCGCTATCGTAGAGGAATAAACACAGACAGAAAGACAGATAGGCATACAAATAGACACACAGGCATACTTCAGTGTGGAAACGGAAACCTGTTATCCATTCCTGGTCATGGCAGCGACTTTTTTTCGTACTCCTTCTCCGTGGAAGCCGCACGACTCTGGAATGCTTTACCGAATAATATTAGAACAGCCCCCAGTATCTCCTCGTTCAAGGCCAGGCTCAAGGAGCATATCATTCTAAACCCATAAACTAACCAACCCTCCTCTTACCCCCTCCTTTTCGCTTCCTTTTCCTTCCTTCCTATCCTTCCTTTTCTCTGCGTCTTTATTTAATTTTAGTAATTTGATTTCCTTTTTTATTATCTTTTTCTTTTTCGTTTTCTGCCTGTTTCTTTTTTTAATCACTTTAGTTTTTATTATTCTTTTGTGTAGCCAACGTTCCAAATTATATTATAAACTTAAGCTATAGGTTAGCTGATAGACATTGCCGCAAAGCAATAAGCTCGCCTTTTTTATTTTGAAATAAAGAGTTTATTATTATTATTATTATTTCACCATTTACTGAATGTTATTTTTCCAGCACACTACAGCTACAATTACATCACACTACACTACACTACAGTTACATCACACTACACTCAAATTACAATGTTTATTATTATTAGTTATTTTTTTATAATCCCTAGCATATTTTTAAAATTAAGTATTCTAAAGTATGCACAAACCACTCTACTTGGTACGCTTGCCTTAGTACGGGCCTAGGCCTAGTTAGGCGGCGTTGATTTCAATAAATTTGGTCTGCGGTGCTTTCTATTTTACTATTATTTACATTTAAGCCTATAATGTTAAACTTACAATGTACTGCCATAAAAAGTGCTTTTCTTTAATAAATAAATAAATAAATACATAAAAATCGTCTCAGGGGTGGGAGGGGGGGGGGGGCGGTAGAAATGTATATATCCGTCTTTATCTCGAAAAATAAAATTTGCGCGTTCACAATACTTTACCTCTTTGCACGTTAATAGACCTGTAAAATAAAATTACTCGTATGTTGGAAAGACGAAAGGAAATCAGTTTATGTTTTTAAGAACATAATAACAGATGTATTAGCTATGCCTGCCAGTATTTATTGTTACATGGTTTCGTAGAGTTTGTAACATATTTTTTAAACGTAATAGCAATAATATAGATACTTACTTTTTTTGGTTTATGTGCGCTAGGGAAGAACAGATGGAAAGAAACGTATTTCCTGATTAATGGTGTCCCGGAACAATCGCGGAGGTATCGTATGCTGTCAACGGCTGCTGAAAAGTCTGTCCCTGGGGCGAAAACGGCGACGCTCACGGGGGCCATCCAGCTGAAATATAGAGCGCTGTATTTAAACAAAATCGGTGGTGTCACCCCAAGACTTTCCCGGCAAGCAGCAACCCACCCTCCCCCCACCTACAACTTTCCGTCCACCCCTACACCCTCGCCCGCCCCTTCCCATCCCCTATCAACCCAAACTCCCCCTCCATTTACCACTCCCCCACGCTCACCATCCCCCACCCCGCTCAGCCCCTCCTTATCCTTCCCCTCTCCCCCTCCCTTCCCCATCCACAAATTACGTAATCACCAAAGGGGAGAGGGGGGTTGGAGCTGAGGCTTACGCTTGATTACGTAGGGGGTGAAGGGGGTGACCGTCCTGATTACGTAGTCAACCCCATCGCATTTTTTTGGTCTAAACCTGCACGAAAATACCGCAGTGCCACGCCAAAGACAACACCCCCCCCCCACCCCTCCACCCGCCCCCACATGCGCGATGAGCGTAGATACTCCACGCGCTCGTCTGAGATTGAGTCGCCCGGGCCTGTTCCTGGAAGCGCTGCGGTATAAAGATTAAGATTTGTAAAATAAACCAAAGAGTTTGAGATTTTGTAATTATTTTTAATTAATAAAGTACATTTTTGAAAGCACTTTACAAACGCTTGGTTCACGATTCTTCACATTTTTCGCAAATTGATTACGCAGTTGATTACGTAGGTACTTAGTAAAATGTAGGTATTTTGAACACATGCAACACGTGATGAACCTCATATATTCTGTTACAGTACAATTTTGGGAACAGACTCTCGATCTATAAACCAAAAATACATAAACGTACATAATAATGATGAAGAATTGCATTTCTGCTTTAATGGGAACACAACTTGTCAATTGTGTATTTGTTGTGGCAACCCTGGTGGTTCGGCGAAGCATATGGTACTTATTTCGAAAACGGGCTCGAGATGCCCTACTGATGTTATTTTACTATGGGACCGATTTTTCAATCGTCAGATAAACTGTCTAATAAGTATCCACGGAATTATTTTATCTGTGGATTTATTCATCGAATAACATTGGCGAGTTTTTCAATCATCAAATAACTGTCAAATAGTTATTAGAAGATTTTTCGCTATGTTGGCAGCACTAACTTCAGACAATACACGAAAAGCGAGACAGAATGATCGAACCACTCTATATGCTAGAGCGAGAAGCTCTTAAAAAAATATTTATTTGACATTTGCTTTCAACATAACCTCGAATTGCACGCTTTGTCTGTTTGTCGTGTGCGTCTTTCGTAAATTTTCGAGTTTGTCGTTTAAAAATGGAAAGTTTAATAATAAAACGAGATTGGTCTGTTAGTTTCACGACAAGTAATTGCATCATAGGTGGTTTGATGCATCATCATAAGCATGAACTAACCTTTATGTATTGTGTTTAATTTGGTCTTCAATCAATGTCAGCAGATACTGGACAGTTTCTTTTTGTAGTCTGAATCTTCGCTTAAATTCCACATCATCCCATTGTACAAAATTATCCGGTCTGTTTCTCACTACTCTTTGTTTTCTCAGAACCGGATTTAAGTAATTATAATTTCTGCTTCTTCTTCAATAGCAACGTCATCTAACACAGCGAATAAATCCATTTCTAACGCAAAAGATCACCAGAAATTATCACAACCTAACCTCTCACTGTCAAAATCAGTTTGACGGATCAATTTATTGGACGAATAACTCGTTATCTGACCCTCGGAGCAGCGGATAACTTTATTCAGCGAATAGTATTTTTATTCCTTTGATAACTGTTAACTGACTATTGAAAAATAAAATTTTGTACTATCTAATGAATAAGTCCTATCCGACTGTTTATCTGACGATTGAAAAATCGGCCCTATGGTAAGGGAGAACGAAACAACATATCCGGCTCAATTGTCATCCTCGCCTACTCGCGCTAGTGGATCTCTTCAGAATAGCTGGTGGCGCCGACCCAGGGGTCGTCGCAGTGTTCCCTGCTGGACAACAAACGAGGCAATAACGACCGAGCATAGGTGGTATAACCTAACGCCCAGTAGGACATCTTATCTAGAAGAGGCTTGGACAACCAAATACGCTCCGAAAGTTCTGGTGTGCAGAAGGCACAAGGGAAACCACAGCACTATTTTCTCCAGTACTCAACTTCATATGTATGAAGAAGTATGCAGAGCTGACTGCCAACCTTCTCTAGTTGGAGAGGCACCCAAAGAAGAAGAAAAAACTATATTTTAAGAAACAGAATAACAAAAGTTCCTAATTTATTATATTTTAGAATCGACTAAGATTAGGGTTGCGTGAAATATTTTACATACTTGGCAACAACAGATGGTACGTTATCCAAAAACGTATAGTCCGCCTGCGTTGTAAAGGTGACAGACTCGTGGCACGCAATCGGTCCGTGTTCTGCCATCACAAAGTTGTCCATGCACTGGTATTCTCCTCGGCGACGCGAAACCTGTTGCTGCTGCTTGTTGCTGCATTTCATGATCTTTGCTAGAGATTTCAGCGTGCCGGGGCTCACGACATTCTGATCTGAGAATAAGATCGATAATTTTAAAAAATCGGTTGTGTCACCCCAAGACTTTCCCGGCAAGCAGACAAATAGAGTTGTCAACTACAACGGGCGAACCCGTCACCTCAGGAAGTTTTAACGATTAGTCGTTCTATCTCCCGTAAAGTGAACGCAGAAGACTTGGACAAAACAGTCCACCGTCAAGTTCCGCCACATGCCCGTAAGTGGCTAACGCCTTAACCGCGAGATAACTAGGTGTGTAACCCAGTGGGCATACACTCACGCCCTTACTTCCCATACTTCCCGGCAAGCAGACAGCCCCCCTCCCGATTCTCTCGGGGGGGGGGGGAGGGGTTTATTATTAGTTATTCGTACTCGTAATTGCGATTAGTTTGGCCGACACTGCTATCATCGCCCCCTGTATTTCGCCACCGAAGAAGGATTGCCAAATCCTACTGTGGAGTTAAGCTATCTAATACAATATCTAATACAATGTCACTGCGCTGATACGTAGTTCCTAATGGATCCGTGCAGCTTGGGTGCTGTTGGCCAAACTACACGTCATCTAGCGTGCCCAACTCACGGTTCAACTTCTATCTGTTAGTCTTTTCGCAGAGGGGCTTACCAGAGGTTTTTGCATTATGTGAAACCCTTATTAACTATGGTATAATTGGGTGGGGTGGGTGCTGCAAAACCCTCCTGACGCCACTTCTAACAGCGCAAAAATATATTTTTAAAATCATGCATCGCAAACCATATCAATATTCTTCTAATGATCTCTTTAAAGAGGTTCAAGTTTTGGATGCTAGGTTATTATTTATTAGAACTGCACTACGTTGGGTTTTCGTGGCCAAACAAAATAAATCTTTTATTATTACGCACACGAAACCCACTAGACAACTCCTGAGTGATAATTTGAATGTACCTAGGATGAAGACGACTTTCGGACAGCGACACTACTCTTTCATAGCTACAAGACTTTACAATAAATTAAGCAGTGACATAAAAACCAGCCCCAATTGTCATTTGTTTAAAAGCAAAATAAATAAATGGCTGTTGCAAGAAAAGCGTTTATCTATCCATGCCATGATCGATGTAGTAGAATAAGTTGAAGCTGACTTAACATATATTGTGTATATATGTATGTATGTGTGTATATGTGTATTCTAATGTATTTAGTATTTCTATTTCCTATATAATATTGTAATTTTTATTAATTTTTTATTATTATATATATTTATTATTATTATATATATATTTTTTAATTATTATTATTTGTATTGTGTTTGGTTGATTCATCGACCCTCGTTTTAAATGTAATTATATAAATTGCTTGCCCTGGAACGGGTATATCCCAGTTGGGCAGCACTAGCCAGTGAATGAAAGAGGAAAGTTTTTACCATTTATTTTATTATTATACTTATTGTAAATGGTTATTTTGATAATTCCAAGAAATAAATAAATTTTTTTTTTTTTTAAAAACCCCTCTGCGAGGAGGGTACACGGCTGTTATCCGTAAGTGGTTAGGAAAAGATGTGCTGATTACTTCGGGCAGAACTGGGCGGTCTGCGCACCAGTCTATGTCAGCCACGCTTACGCAGTCCGGTTGATAATCAGGAGATGTATTTTTCCTATGACAACGGAGGATAGTTGTCGACCTGACGTCTTTAACCCTTGAACCGATTCATTGGCCTCCCAATACCGAGTGACAATGGCGGGCAAAGGGCGCCACGCTACGCAAAATATTCATCCTGAATAACCGCTTCTTTCCACGTGGGTTTTACTACGGCGTCATTGGTAAACATTGTTTTGTACTTTTACACGTATGTGGCTTTAATGTATATGTACTTGTTATAACTGAATAAATTGTTTCCTAGGGAGCTAATGGGCCCTTGCTGAGTTGGCCACGAAGACCCATTCTGTTCAGGGTTGGTCACACTCACGGGTCAACACCCATCCGGCGGCCTCCACGCATAAAGTGCGAGCCCGGGCAGGACTCTGGCCTTAGGGCTAGTTTCCCTTAGGAATAAACCTTCTGGCGCTCCTGAACGGTCTGCGCACCGCGCGGCGTAAGCCAATCGATTGTGCACTCTGACTAACAGTGGGGGGAGTCTGGAAGCAGTACTGTTTCCTATAGAGCGGGGGTGGTTGCGGACCTTACGGCGATTGCTCCTGAAACGACCATCGGCTATCCGATCCTGGGTGAACAGCCGGGCAAAATGATGCCGCGATAGATTCGGTATACACCGTTTCACCGCTTCGTAAGGGAGAGGACCGCGCAAACGACCTCGAACTCGTAACCAATCGAGAGACCGGAGTAATCTGGTCGCAATTGGAAGTAAGGGCGTGAGTGTGAGCCCGCTGGGTAATACACAAGCGTTGGCCTCTTACGGGCATGTGGCGGAGCTTGACGGTGGAGTAAGTATATAGATTTATAGATAAATAATAAACCGTTAACATACCTGTTGCAGCAGGTTTCGTTGCGTAAGATGTCGTAGATATCATAAAAATACCAAAGGCTATCAATCGAAGGATCATCTTTATTGAGCTCGGGACCAGTCACAAGTAAATCTACCACTTCAAAGGTGCGTATTTTTAAAACTGATTTTATTAAAATTTGCAGTAAATTAAATAGGCTTGAAATTAAATTTAGGCGTTTAAATATTAGCTGAATACACTCCGATTGTTTTGGCCTGGTTTCGATTCTAACACTGTATACCTACAACCAGAGGTTGGATTCTCTAAAACTTATTTAATTTAAAAAAAATGCACTAAATATGTGGAAACCGTGTTTCAATATTAACCGAATCTGGTCCGATTTTGTTAACCTGGTTTCAATGTTAACACACACAAGATTAATACAAACTAGAGATGTCGACTACAACTGGCGAACCCGTCACCTCAGGAAGTTTTAACGAAATATGATCGTTCTATCTACCGTGAGGTGAGCGCAGAAGACTCAGGACAAAAACAGTCCACCGTCTCAAGCTCCGCCACATGCCCGTAAGAGTCACGTATGTTAGTTAGTTAGTTAGTTTTCCTGGGCTATTTCCCGCACTTGGCCTCTTCATTGGGCCGTTGTGCGTGGCTCATGTTTCTATTTATGCTACTCCAGCCAACCCAGGCTGTCCCAGAAGGTTAGCAGCCTGTTTTTGCTACAGGCCTCCGGGACAGATGCTGGAGATTGTAGTATTCTTACCCGTTGCTCTGCCACGCTCCTGCATTCCATGAGCACATGCTGTGGCGTTTCTTCTTCCTCTGCATAGAGGGCTGCCTGTCACACCTATGGTAAACAGGTGTTTGTTTAGGGGCAGTGGCCTGTCATAGTACCTATGACTTTACGGATTTTGTCCCTTTTTAATCTGGTGAGGTTGCGGGCAAGTTTTTTAGGCGCTTCCGCAACCGCGTTCTTTGTTTGCCTGCATCCTGCGTTTTTTCCATTCTTTAAGGTGGGTTTCGTCGGTGTTCCTGCGTAGCCATGTTTTTATTTGGGCCGGGGTATGGGCATCAAGGGTTCCGGTCCATATACTATTTCCTTTGATCCCCTTTTGGCCAGTTCGTCTGCCGCGTCGTTGCCCAGTGAGTCGCTGTGCCCTTTAATCCATTGCCGGGTCACTTTATTTGACCTTGCAATGGATTGAAGCGCATTGTGGCATTCCAGTACGAGGACTGAGGTTATCGTATTTTTTGCTAGCGCTTGTAGCACGGAGGCACTGTCGGAGACAAATTTCAAACTTACGTCTCCGACATCTTTGGCTGCGACTGCCTGTGCTGCTCTGGTGATGCCAATGCATTCTGCTTGGAAAATCGTATTTAGGTTGCCTAGGGTAGTTGATATTTTGATGTTTAGATCATTTGAGAAGACGCCGGCTTCGGTACCTTGAGTGGTTTTGGAGCCCTCTGTGTATATCCTTACTTCATTTGTACAAGAGTGATCTGCTGGCTCTGCAATGAGTTGGATATTGTATCTACCATCAAAGACATGATGGCATATTATTCTGTCCATGGGTGCGTCCAGAAGAGATATTTCTTCTAGAACCCGTTTCAGAATTTTTGAGTGTGGTGTTTCTGTGTTTTGTTTCCACAGTCCATTTGCTCTTAGTCTTAGAGCGGCTGCCTTGGCCTCCTCTTGGATGACAAGATCCAGAGGTCTCATGTTTAGGAGTAGTCAAGTATGTTACCCGCCGGGCTGACACTCACGCCCTTACTTCCAGTTGCGACCAGATCTCTCGACTAGTTACAAGTTTGTTTGGGAGATTTTTCGAAAGACTTGGGCCTTAACACAGCGGCCGATTTTTATAGCGCGTGTTACGTTGCCCGCGGGCGTTTTTTGGCATTATTGTAACAGCTATAAAAAATAACGTTATTAGATTATAAAAACAATTTGTTTTCTATCTATTAGACCAGGGTTTCTCATTCTTATATCCTCACGTACCTCTAATACATTGTATAGACGAGTGCGAACCTCTTTAAAATATCTAGGTATAGATGAAAGTAAGGGTTTTAATTTAAATAACAGAAAATATCAATTATAGTCATAATAGCAATTATATGTTGTTAATTAATGTGATTGATGGGTTTGCTATGTACATATATCAGTGCCTTTTATACGCCAAAGAGAATCTTTTAAATTGCGAGCTTCACTCCACTCGACATAGCCATAATACGCGACATAAAAACAATGTGTTATTGCCTAAAGTACGCTTGACTAAATATCAAAAACATTTTTATATATTACTTTTAAATTGTTCAATGCTTTGCCGTCATCGACGAGAAGACTTGAGATGGCAGCATATAAAATCTGCTTGAAAAATCAGTTAGTAAAACATGCCCTTTACAAACTGGACGACTGTTATGATATTGCGTCCACAATTGCTTGATTATAAATAACCATATTATGACTATACTTTCGCACTAAGTTTTAGATTTTATTAACATTGTTTTTAATTACGCATGTTTCAGAACTTTTCTTTTTCATTTTATTGATTATTATTTATTGTTTGATTATTGATTATTTTGTATATTTGACTATTTTTAAGTAATCACCTCTGATTACAATTATTTTCTTTTCTTTTAATTAATCAAAGCGGTTTTATCCTACGGTAAATTATGATTGTAAAATTTGATATGTTCCTCAGTATTGTGAAATGCTTTTATGGAATTAATAAATGATTATGATGATGATGCTTCTTGTTGAAAATTGACTGTCTTTTAGGAGCAATTTTGGTCAATTTCAATATTAATTCTGACTCAGGATCAAAAGGATTTCTGAATTTCGTTTTTATCATATCCAGATGTGAAAACAAACTCTCGCAAAAGTAGTTGTCACAAAGGGTAAAAGGTAATTCACCGTTTTGCGTGATAGCTTGGGATATTCTACCTGTCCTGCTGCCCGAAAATCAATTTAAGGCAATTTTTTTAAATAAGTTCGAAGGGCAATAGTTCGTGTCGCGCCATCATGTCCGCTGCGTGTCGCCAGCCAGTCCGTCGCAAATCTTGTCGCGATTGTGTAAATCTTGTGGCGAACCCCCTACGATCAACTGGCGAACCCCTAGTGGTTCGCATACCCCACTTTGAAAAACGCTGTATTAGACAAATGTCTTCCGGATAAAAAATAAAAATGTCTGAATTATTATGATAAGTTATGAAATTATTTATTTAAATAAAAGAATGATTTGATAATAAAATTAATAGTTTAACAAAAAAACGCTTCGATAGGGCTTATATGTAAAAAATGTTCCTATCTTCCGGCTTCATCATCAGACCTTGAAACCTAATCGTGGACAAAGTTCATTCCAAGACTTTTCTAACAAGTCCAAACACAGCTATGATACGATGTTCCATCATGAAGTTCCAGTTCATATCTTCCGACTCCATCATCAGATCAGTTCGACAGTACCATATTATTGTATTGTCATCAGAACTACATACAGCTGCCAATTTTCATGACGCTACGGTCCTTGGAAGATGGTTAAATTAGTTACCTTAGATTCCATTACATAGTTACATACAGGTCGACCTAATAAAAGCGTGTTAAAAAGGGCATTTTTGTGAAGAAAAAAAAAGTTGCACATGAAGTAATCATACGTAATCATTGTCAATAATTCTTTTACGTATGGAAAAATTTAAAACATGGATAGTAGATAGTAGATAAAAGACTACTCAGGTAGACCTACAAAGGTTGGTTGACAAAGTTAATGAGTGCAGTGGAAAAGCTGGCTTGTCAATCAATATTTCAAAGACCAAAGTCATGGTTATTACCAGGGATCCTGATTTACAACCTACTATATCGATAGCAGGTAAAGTTCTTGAGCGCGTCCGGCAGTACAAATATATCGGTGGATAGGTGAATGAAATATGGGACTCCGATCAAGAAATTTAGACCCGGATAGAAATCGCCCGTGCATCATTCAATAAAATGAGAAAAGTCTTGTGTTGCCGGAAAATAAATCTAAGACTTAGAACTCGGATCCTGCATTGCTACATCTGGCCAGTGGTTATGTACGGCAGCGAAGCGTGGACCGTAAAAGAAGACACCAGACGGCGACTGATGTGGTGCTACCGTCGAATGCTCCGTATAAGCTGGACCCATAAAGTTAGCAACGAAAACCTCCATAAGAACTACGCCAACCACCGTATCTATATCCACTCGGTTAGCAAGGCAGCTCTTATGGCACTAGCCTCGAATACTATTAATTCAAAGCTAGTGCAAAACTGCGTATCACTACAGAATTCCCTGGGCGAAAAGAACAGGGTAATTCTAAGATGGGTTCAGGGCCATGCAGGAATCGAGGGAAATGAAAAAGCCGACGAACTTGCTAGGACGGGAGCAAAGGGAAAGTTATATGGCCCTGAACCTTGCTGTGGCGTACCAAAAAGCCTTGCAAACCTAATTCTCAAACAAATATGTTTAGAACAATCCGTCAACCACTGGAACAACACGCCAGGGTTGAATCAATCCAAAGCGCTAATTAAGGCCTACGACCCTAACACGGCCCATGAGGCTTTATCGCTAAATAGGAACAATCTACGCATACTGGTGAGGGCGCTCACGGGGCATTGTGGCCTGAACAAATGATCTGTTCACTATATTTTTCAATAGCTTTAAATCTAATTTTGACAATAGTTTTCCAGAGAAAGTCGTCAAGGTAAAACAATCTAGTCATGTAAAATGTTGGTTATCGAAAGGATTAAAAAAGTCTGCCAAAAATTTGCGCTTTCTTCGATACCTTCGCAAATTTGAATGCAATAAATATGTTTTAGGGTACATAAATAGGTACGAAATAGTATATAGGCGAGTAATAAGAAATGCTAAGAGAAACAGTATCAGAAAAAATATATTGAACTCCAAAAACAATTCTAAAGCACTATGGCAAGTCGTGAATAAAAAACTGGGCAAAAGGGAACAGACTCATTCTAATATCACACTCAGTGTAAATAATCACACAGTCGATAATCAATGCGAGGTAGCCAATATGTTTAATAGTTATTTTTCCCAAATCGGGCAAGTCAACAATTCTAAAACGACACCCAGTCAGGTAGGCGGACACAATATTTGTTACAGCCGCCATATTTTCTTTATGCAACCAACCGATGCAGTTGAGATCACAAAAATTGTCAACTCAATGAAAATCACAAAATCTTCTGGGGTTGATAATATTACTATTGAAACAGTGAAACTTGCACTGCCTGTAATAGCCGAAGTACTAGCTAACTTATTTAATATTTCTCTGAGAGATGGCGTTTTCCCGGAGCAATTTAAAATTGCAAAAATTGTTCCATTATATAAAAACGGCCCGAAAACTGATATTGCTAACTACAGACCAATAGCTCTACTGCCGGTTTTTTCAAAAATTCTTGAGAAAATAGTTAATATCAGGTTAGTCAAATATCTAGAAAATAAAGATATTATATCAAAAACTCAATTTGGTTTTAGGAAAAATAAAGGAACAATAGATGCACTACATAATATTTTATCAACAATGTACAGTAATGTTGACGCGAAACTTTATTCAGGCACGGTCTTCTGCGATCTCTCAAAAGCGTTCGACATGGTGAATCACAATATATTGCTTAGTAAACTTGACAAATACGGCATCCGAGGGAACAGTCTTAAGTGGTTCTCCAGTTACCTATCAAATCGGAAACAAGTAGTACAACTTTGTAACTACGAAGGCGGATTATTAAAGAATGTAATGTCCAATGAGTGCGAAGTAAAGTGCGGAGTTCCACAAGGGAGTATTCTGGGACCAACCCTTTTCCTTTTATACATAAATGACCTCCCAACTGCCTTAACACATTCCAAAGTAACATTATTTGCGGATGACACCAGCATAAACTATGCACATTCTAATATTGACCAAGTTGTTACAACTTTAAATGCTGAATTGGTTTCACTAAATGCATGGTTTGAGAGAAACAAGTTATCCCTTAACACGTCCAAAACTGTTTCAATGTTTATATCCTCTCAGCAAAATAAAATACAAAATACTCCACAGGTACATATTGGGAAAAACAACATAGCCGATGTCAGTTCTCACAAATTTCTTGGTTTAGTTTTAGATAATCACTTGAGATGGAATGCACACGGAGAACAATTAAGTGACAAACTTTCTAGTGCCTGTTTTCTGCTGCGCCAAATACGAAAACTGATTAATTCTAAGGACACGAAAACGATTTATTTCGCTTATTTTGAGTCTTTTCTCCGTTACGGTATTCTCTTCTGGGCGCAATGCACCATCGATCTAAGGCAACATATTTTTTCATTGCAAAAACGGGCCATTCGAATTTTAAGTAATCTGGCTTATGTAGAATCATGCCGTGGTCATTTCAGAAGGCTAAAAATCCTCACCCTTCCATCTCTATACGTTTTAGAATGCGTTAAATTGATCACAAAAAACCTAGCTCAGCTGCCGATACATTCAGATACCCATAAACACTTTACCAGGGGGAGAAATAATCTGATTCTTCCTCGACCAAATCTAGAACTTTTTAAAAGGAATCCGAGCTACGTCGGAATTATATGCTACAATAAGCTACCCTCTAGTATAAAAAATATATGCCGCGAAGGAAAAATGCTCCAATTTAAAAATAAACTCAAATTATATCTAATTGAAAGAGAATTGTACGACATTAACGATCTCTAAAAACTGTCTGCATCTCGACTATATCTCTTTCTGTAATAGGTTTTAAAACGATTTTCAATTTGACTAAAACGTATTAACTATTTTTTATTATTAGGTAGGCACATATTAATTATACCTTGACTATTTTTATTTACAATATAATCACTAAGACATTTTATTTTACTTTTTGACAACCGTCCCTTTTTTTTGTTATTTTTGACATTACATTTATTAATTTTATACTAAAAAAACTTATTTTTATCGGTATTTTAAAGAATAATTTACTATGTGTTTTTAATCTGGTAAACTAAATGGTGAGACTCGATTTTATTCTACAATAATACCTTCTTCATTCTTACGAGTAACCTTTTACGTTTTGATTAGTAGTAGAAGAATTTGATCATTAAAAAAGAATTCAATGTTATCACGGCCAAATGTAATACTACTGTCTATACAACTATGTATTAGTTTTTAAGACAATAAACAATTTGATTTTTTGATTTTGAAACACATGTACAACCTCAAGCTGCGAGACACAAAAATGTGCAGGTTCTGCCAAGGGGCAGAGGAAACTCCCCTGCACCTCATGTGCGAGTGTGGCCCGCTGATGCGTAAAAGATACATCTACTTGGGTGGTCATTACCTCCAACCTGAGGAGGTAAAACAATCTGGCGCCAAACGCCTGCTGCGGTTCTTAAATGATACGAGGCTTAGCGCAGAACTATAGTAGGTGGCGAACACAATAGATCAGCAATGGCCGCAGTGTTATAAGGCTCATAAAGACCTTAGAAAAGCCCCACACTACAAATATAAAAAAAATAAAAAAAACGAAACAGTGCTTCAGTGCTGGTACGACCCGAAAATTGTTGCACACCGTCAAAAAGCGCAAGATGGGCGCGTGCTGCGGCATGACAGATATCAGCTGCTTCAACTGATAGTGATGGGCAAAATTGAGGGTAAACGACGCCGTCGAAGGAGGAAAAAGTCGTGGTTGTGCAATCTCAGAGAGTAGACCGGGATCACCAGTACAGAACAGCTTTTCCGGATGGCGTAAGACCGACAAAAGTATATTTTGTATCACGTGTCTCGAGTTTGAGAATATTTTGTCTCACGTACTAAGTACGTTCTCCGCTGTTAAAGTGTTAAGCCTTTTTCGAAACAAGCGATTCACTCCACCAGCTGCATGTCCTCAAATCAGAATTTCGTAATCGAGGCGAGTGTTTCATATTACATTGATTTATTAACACGCTTTTATTAGGTCGACCTGTATGTAACTATGTAATGGAATCTAAGGTAACTAATTTAACCATCTTCCAAGGATCGTAGCATCATGAAAATTGGCAGCTGTATGTAGTTCTGATGACAATACAATAATATGGCACTGTCAAACTGATCTGGTGATGGAGTCGGAAGATATGAACTGGAACTTCATGATGGAGCATCGTATCATAGTTGTGTTTGGACTTGTTAGAAAAGTCTTGGAATGAACTTTGACCACGATTAGGTTTCAAGGTCTGATGATAAAGCCGGAAGATAGGCACTGGCATTCCATGATGGAATATCGTATCATAGCCGTGTTTGGGCTTGTTAGAAAGGTTTTGTAATGAACTTTGACCACGATTAAGTTTCAAGGTTATAACAAACCTTTTTTGTTTTTACGTGCATTTATAAAAGCGTGTTTTTAGTGTTTTTTTTTAACTATTAATTTATTTATCTATAGTCCGCTAAGAGTATCATCTATTCGGTGTATTTTTATTTTAAATTATGCTCGTCCATTCTGTGTGGGCTGCGGGCCGGCGACCACCGGATATTTCGCGGTATACGCGCGCTTTTCCATTTCCGGTTTCGGACGCCGAATAATAAATAACGGAAAATAAAAACAAACCGCCACTTCCCACCCCACCGGAGACACCGGTCCGTCCCATCCGGGTTTCCCGCGGAGCAACACTCCTCTGCAGGGTGATAGCCCCTTAGTGGATCTAAAGACCCCTTATATTAGTGGGCTCTTTATATTAGAAGATATATTAGTGGATCTACAGTATGTCAAGAAAGAGTACCTAGACCCTACGTTATAGGAAAAAATATTGGTAATGCAACACAGTTATGTGAGAATTGTAAAACTAAGTAATCTATGGACATGTCTCAGTACCGTTTCCCAAGAGGCGTATCGTACTCAGCCTAGTGTATCTGCTTCTTTACTGATTCTATCACGTAACATCGACGTTTGAATGATTGTGAGCTTGAAAGAAAAAGAAAAATCGTCAGTCGTGCCTCCGTTAAATAATAATTAATTTTGACTACGATTGAGACAGGTAGGTACCAACAATTTGTAATTAAACTATACGAAAAGTCAGACAAAACATAACCTCAAAAGTTATGTAGCTAGAAGTACTTTTTGAGACTAAGACTGAGTACTAAAAATGACTTCTATAACCCCGCTTCTAATAGTTTTGTTCATTTTTACAGTAAAAGAACGTACATTAGCGAGAATAAATACCAAAATGATTGCAATTTTATGAACATAGCCAACAGCATACGACTTATCAGACATAAGGGTTAGTATTGCCACGTAAAATTATTTTTCCCTCCCGAATTATTTTCTACTTTTTTTTGCCATACTGTAAATGGGTGCTACACTGAGTGACTGAATTCAAGGACTTAGGAGTTTATTCGACTCCCAGTTGAACTTCAGGGAACACATTAGGCAACTATAGATGGTGATCCAATTATTAAACTCAAGCATATTTTAGTAGTAATTAGTGTTTTTCAAAATTATTAAACTTTTAAACTGTGGTTACTAACAAGAATTTAAACTGTGTTCTCTATCCTCTCGGAGCAGATCGGCTTCTCTCGGCGCCGATCGGAGCCGATCAGCTCCTCCTGGAGCCCCTATCGGAGCGGGTCAGCTTGTCGTGGAGCCGATCAGGTCCTCTCGGAGCTCCTCTCGTAGCCCCTCTCGGAGCGGGTCCGGGGTCAGATCCACGCGGAGCTAATCAGCTCCTAATAGAGCTCCTCCGGAGCCCCTCTCGGAGCGGCTTAGCTCCGCGCGGAGTCCTTGAGCGGAGTAGCTCCTCGCGGAGCCGATCAGGTCCTCTCGGAGCGGGTCGGCTCCACGCGGAGCCGATTAACTCCTCTCGAAAAACCCTCAAGTGGCATACGCCGCGCGTGTTTGGTCGTGGCCTACTTTTAATTTACGGGAGGCGCTCCAAGAAGAGCTCCGAGAAAAGCTGTTTCGCTCCGCGCAGAGCCGATCTGCTCAGAGAGGATTTCAAAGAGGAGCTCAAAGAGGAGATTTTCGATTGTATATTTAATTGATAATTGATTGATTGATTAATCGATTGATCGACCGATTGATTGATCAATCTCCGAGAGGAGCAGATTGACTCCGGAAGCGACTCCGCGCGGATCCGATCTGCTCCGAGAGGGACTCCGCGCGAAGCCGATCCTCTCCGGCACAAGCTCCGAGAGGAGCTCCTAGAGGAGCTGATCGGCTCCGCGCGGAGCTGCTCTACTCCGAGACGGTCTTCGCGCGGGGCGCTACTCCGCTCCGAGAGGGACTCGATAATTGATGATTGATTGATTGAATAATCGATCGATTAATCAATAAACTCCTAAAGGAGCAGATAGGCTCTGCGAGGAGCTGTTCTGCTCCGACAGCGGCTCCGCGCGGAGCCGATCCGCTCCGAGAGGGGCTGCTTGCAGAGTTACTCCGCTCGGGGTGGGGCTTCGAGCGGAGCCGATATATCCCGCATTTATCGAATTCCCGCTTATATCGAACATTTTTGCGGACCCTTGAATTTTCCTACGCTGATAGTACTAATTTTCCCGCATATATCGAACACGCTTATATTGAATTCCCTCTTATTTCGAACAAAATTTTCATTCCCTTGGTCCAAATTTCACCCCGATATATCAAAGATTTTGGAAAAATGCCACAGCATTCGGATTCTTTAAAAATGTGTTGGATAAAAACAATTGAACATTGGATAAAAACAATTGGATATATGACCAATTGGATACTGACTAGATATATCTCATTCAAACATAAGCATTTCCCAATACAAGCTGGGATTTCTTTCGCTACTTTTTAACCCCTCACGTTGCGAGGTAAAAACTCACCGCGCCCAAAAACATCACTTTTGCGCGCGACATATTCGCGAAAAAAATCGACGCGAGTCAACGGCCTTGAGAAAAACGATCATAACTTATAAACCACTAATCGGATTAAAAAATATAAATAGAAAAATGATCGCATTGAAATTTGACATATAAAACATTATAACCTTATCTCGTAAAACAATTAAGATAATAATGAATAAATATTACAAAATTGGCAAACTGAAAAAACTCGCCTATAAAATCATTTCGATTTTTTTGTAAATACAGTTTTTGTAAATATCAAAAATTGTAAATACAGTTATGTTCTTTATTAAATGCTTTACCAAAACGATATTTTTTTTTTACTTATTTGCATACAAAAATACGGAAAAAATATTTATTTATTCAGCCAAGAAAAATTGTATGTATTCTCGTAAAAAAAAATTTTTTTAATTTTTAATTTGTGACTACTTATGGTATTTTTTTATATGAAATTCTTTCAAAATAACTTTATTACTACATCACTTCTTCTTAGAAATCACACCAGAACTTTGAGCTTTGTCTGATATTATAGAAAAATCTAAAGTTTTGAGAGTTTCCGACTTCCGAACCTAATAATAAACTTTGAATGCCCATAATATAAAATTCGTTAGATTTTTTCAATTATATTGTCTTATCATAGACTTATTATATGTCTAATAACTAATTACTATACTCCAAAGAGTCACATTTCATCGAAAAACTATGGAAAATTGCACTTTTTTCTCTCATAGTAATTATCAAAACAAGTTTCATTTTCGCCAGCCATATTAGAAAACAACATATAATGTTCAAAATACGCATAATTATGTGATAACTTAGGATGTAAATGAAGCAATACCTATTTTATTAGTAAATTAAAGCGACATTACGTCATGTTTCGCGATATAACGGGATATTTCACAAACATTACAAAATAAAGACGGCCATTTTTCGAGAGCCGTTTGGTTTCGCCAAAGTGTTTTCTTCGAAAATTCGTGAAAAACAGCAAATGGGCTGTGTAAATTGTTTAATCCTAAGGCCTAAACTACTTAAAAATGGAAATTACTTACTTTTATCCGGTATACACTTCACTTATATACACAAAACAATTCACAACACAACACGTCGCGGAATTATACGCCGCCAGCGGTGGGCAGTTCGCGACTGTCGTCAGAAATGAGGTCACCGATTTTGTAAGGGATGTAGTAATTCATATTTCTAACATCGCATGCGGCAATCGAGCAATTTCATAGTGTTGCATATTTGGCTATATTATGGCATCATTCGATAGAATATACAATCGCATTTCGAAATTTAAACGACATTTTCGTAAGAGCCGAGCGCTATATCCAGTAGTGGACGTTTCGGAATTTCGGCGGCCGCCATTCATGTCCCCAAATGGATGTTACGTGCTCAGCGGGTTAAGTAGCTTTTACTAATTATTTTTTAAATAAAAACATCATCTTACAAACCTATCAAATATATATATATATATATATATATATATATATATATATATATATATATATATATATATATATATATATATATATATATATATATATATATATATATATATATATATATATATATATATATATATATATATATATATATATATATATATATATATATATATATATATATATATATATATATATATAAGAAATATTTGATAGTTTTGTGTATATATTCTTTTTAGAATTGATCAATAAGATGATTATAAAGTAAATAATTACAAAAGCCACTTACATCGTGACGAAGGATTCCCTTGATCGGATTCGGGAATGCTTTAGTAGCTGGGGATTTAGTGCGATGTACCCTGCATTTTGTGATTAAAGGCTCATACTTGGCACAATTGTTCCTTAGGCAGTCCTGAGTGGATTTAGACCGGGAGCCATCGGCGGCCACCCCGCGGGTGGCGGGGGGAGGGGGTGGAAATTTGATTCCGCCGCGCGTCACTTTGAGCGTTTTATCTTTCGGACTATAAGTACTTGGGCAAGTTAGATATCATTTTCGGGTAACTCAATGACAACAAATTCATTTCTGGAAGAAAAAAAATACCTATCCATAGAAAATATATGAAATAATTAGTAAAATCCAAAAATCGTTGACATCTTTTTTTTACTTATACGAAGTTTACTTTTTAACCATAAGAGTTATCGGTATGAAAAAAATATATTCTGACAGCCACACTTACTTGAATTACAGACATATATTGTTCGATATTGTTATTGATAAATTCGAATTCATTTTAATATTATATTTTGCATAATTCAATTATCGATTGGTGAGAGCTGTCAACTCACAAAAACCTGACAGTTGGCAACATCGCCCGCTTTCGAACGGGCGGCGGGTCAGTCTGTCAATTCGAACGGTAGCAACGATTTTCGAGCGCTGTCACGGCCTCGCCGACTTAGACAAAAACCTCGTTTGTTGTCTCGGAATCGCGGACTCGGATTCGTTGTAAAAGGCACAAGCGATCCTACGGGAGTGTTACGACTGCACCCCACAGGAAACAGCGCGTCGCACGCGACATACACTTGGATCAGCGCGAACGTCGCGCCGGACACGCCGCACGAATCCCTCGATCGTGCCGTGCGCGCTACGCAAAAGCGGAATCAGCAGCGCGCATCCCACTGCTGCAGCTACATGACCGTCAAGGTACGTGAGTTTTGATTAGCGATCGCCATATCGATAATTCACCTCTCAATACTCATCATAAGTTTTCAAACGCTTCCACTGTCAACTAACCGTTGCACAAGCAACCAAATGATCCACCAGTAACCCCAATTGATATCCCCGTCAGACGGCATAGTTACGAGGCGGGATATCGCACATATATGTTTTATTCGACTGATATTGTAAAATGTGAGTGAAAAAAATATAATTCATCGCACGGCAGACCGGCGTATTACGTCCGTTACGTAGAGACGGGCATCGACCCAAGTTAGATAATTACTTATCGGATTATTTAGTTTCTGCGATTGGCCAGTGAGTTAAAAACAAGAAGAACAATCGTTATTATTATTATGATAACTATATTATTATTGTTTTTACTATTTAATAAAAATAATTCATCATTCACACACCGTACTAACTGATATTTGTGCACATACCTTAAATACTCTAAGTATTAATTTGTCTGCAATCCCTACCACTTCGTTGAAAAAATAATAGTAAGTATTATATACATATGATATAAGCACATACCTACCCATACATACTTACTTACTAATTCTTTTGAATGCCTATTTTCAATTTTTTCATTTCATTTCAGGTGAAACAGGGGCAACAACCTCGCTTTTTGTGGCCCTATAAGTGAAAAATGTATGGGCTATGACTTTACAAATTTTATACCAATTTAGATGATGAATTTGTACTTTTAGTTTTTAAATGTATGATTAACTTTAATCTTATTATTTAACACTTTACTGACTATTTTGTATATTACCCCTAGGGTACTTTCAACAACTTTTAGTACGTTTTCGAACCTACTCGAATTATTGAGTATTTCAATTATTAGGCTTCTATTTTGATTATTTAATTTTTTACTGACTATTTTAGTTAGTATGATGATTGACTCTTAGTAGGTACCCATTAACATTATTGACTCTTTTAATTAACAAGCCTTTATTTGGTTTTGTAATAAGATTTTACAATAAATAACTTTTAGTAGGTTCCAATGTTTCTAAGATACTATTTATCCAATCTAATAGCTAAATTATTAACAACCTATGTATGTTAAGTAAAGATTAGAGTAGTAATTAGATTTACTACCTAATACAAATATTTTGCCACGTCCAAGAGCGGTTTTTAGCCACCAATTGGACACGACGTAAATGTTATGTATGTTATATACTTAATATATGCTATCTAAACAAACATTATATTTTTTACCTAAGGCATTCGCAATATCATGACAGCAGAAGTACTTTCCAGTACCTTTGTGTTTTCCAGTACCTCTGTGCACCCACAGCTTCTCAAGCTGGGTAATTGTGGTAATTTGCCTTTCTGCTGCTGCTGGTCTGCGAAGCCAGTATCCATAGTCAATAGCATAATTTTTGTCAAGCCATGAGTGACAGTGTTAGATACATGCACCATCATGCGAGTGTCCACATCTTCGTGGTTACGTATCACGTAACCACGAAGAAGCGTACGCTTTGTATCACGTGTGATATTGGTTAAAATATTTGGTCCACCCATGTTGCAAACTTCCTTGCCGTTGTCAGAGCAAACAATCCTTCCTTAAGGAATTGTTCATCATCAAATTGGCCTAACCTTTAGGTAGTTTCGTCGTAGCAGTGACCCATGTTCTTTGAATGTTTCCTCTGTTAATATTTTTTTATGCTTTCATTGTTATACGTCCCAAACCATATCTACTTTTGAAACCCTGTTCTTTGCAGAGAAATGGTATACATACTGGTGTACCTATTCTCCAAAGTCTTCCTATATCCTTAACTCAGCATGTGGACTAATGCAGATCCATGTAGAGTGTTCGCTCGTGGGGGGCGTTTGGAACGGTTGCAGTGCCAAAAATACTTGTTATAATCGATTTTAGTAGGTCTGACCTTGTTCCAGATCGCAATTTACCCATTGAAGAAAGTGCTGGAGGACTGGCTTGGTTTTCTTGTGCCAAGAATGAATCGAAATCTTCTACTCTGTGCTCACAGGTTGCAATATAAAGTTTGCTGAATAGACTGCAGTCATTCTCAAGGCCTCTTATTTTTGCTTTCGTTTTGCTCTCACTCTTTTTTTACGTATTTTAATAACTTGTATAATTATATTGTGTATATACTTGTTGTATAATGAGACATCATTAAGTTTGGTTGGATCCAGTAAACTTTTTTTATAGTTTATGTGTAATCTTCCTTTTAGGAGCAATAGCTTTACAAGATCAAAAACTCTTTGCCGCTTTTTTCTATATTGAATACTGCATTTACAACTTCAATACATAGAAGTCTGGAGACTGTTCGACAAAAGGATTTCCTGGAGTATTTATTGTAGCTACCGGTGATTGCAGGTCTAGAATAAAGTTCTTCTTATTTGCGGCAGTGTCAGAAAGATGGCTGCCGTGTTCAGCTGTTCTCCGTAACAAAACATCCGGCTCAAAACTGTAAACGGTATACCAATTCAGGTCCAGCGAGAAGCCACTTAGTCAGGGTTTTCAGTCAAACCAATCAATTCTGTGATGTGTAAAATAATATTATGTTGCATAATGAAGAAGTAATCACAAACTATTTAGCGTAAAGATGAATGTAAGTGTAAAAATAGGTCCTACCTATGCACATCTCCTTTTAATGTGGCACTCATTTGCTCATGTGCTTGGTCCAAAGCCATCCCCGTAAACTTGCGATCGCTTTTTCGACCCAACTATTACACATTTTCAAAGTGCTTTAATAATTCTCCGTGCGGCAGACAAATTCTTTCACTGTTTACTACTAAACTGAGTGGATGGACCAAAAGGTCACCAAAGGAGCGGGCACTGTTTGCTCAAAAGAGCGAGTAGTGCCCGCGCCGCTCTGCAGCTTGACGAACTTATCAACGCATTATAACGTATGATAAAATGCCCTCCCTTATGTAATTAAGTAGGTATGGGTAGGTATGTACTTGTATATACTACTTGCTATTATTTTTTCGACGAAATAGTAGGGATTACAGAAAAAATAATACTTACGTAAGTATTTAAGGTATGTTAAGCACAAGTAATTAGGTACGGTGTGTGAATGATGAATTATTTTTATTAAATAGAAAAAACAATAATAATATAATTATCATACTAATTACTACCATTGTACTTGTTATTTTCAACTCACTAACCTATCGCGGAAACTAAATAATCCTATAAGTACTTATCTAACTTCGCTCGATGCCCGTATCTACTTAGCAGGCGTAATACACCGGTCTGCCGTGCGATGAATTATATTTTTTGCACTCACTTTTTACCATGGCAGTCCAATAAAATATATATTGGTGTAATTAAGATAAGTGTGGCTTTCGGAATATATTTTTTGAATACCGCTACCTCTTATGGTTAAAAAGTAAACTTTAAATATGTAAAAAAAATATGTGAATGATTTTTGGATGTTACCAATTATTTCATATTTTTTCTATGGACCGGTATTTTTTTTCTTCCATAAATGAATTCCTTATCATTGAGTTACCCAGAAATGATATCCCACTTGCCCTAGTACCTATAGTCCGAGAGATATAGGGCTCAAAGTGACGCGCGGCGGAATCAAACTTCCACCCCCTCCCCCCGCCACCCGCAGGGTGGCCCCCAATGGCTCCCGGTCTAAATCCACTCAGGACCACCTAAGAAACAATTGTGCCAAGTATGAGCCTTTAATCACAAAATGCAGGGTTCCCATACAAACTGTTGCACTAAATCCCCAGCTATAGGTGTTAACGAGAATGATGAATGCCTCTCACTTGCGGAAAGAGGAGTAGGTTTAAGTTGGGCCCATTTTACAACTAGTTAAATGGGCCCAACTTAAACCTACTCCTCTTTCCGCAAGTGAGAGGCATTCATCATTCTCGTTAACACCTAAAGCATTCCCGAATCCGATCAAGGGAATCCTTCGTCACGATGTAAGTGGCTTTTGTAATTATTTACTTTATAATCATCTTATATATATATATATATATATATATATATATATATATATATATATATATATATATATATATATATATATATATATATATATATATATATATATATATATATATATATATATATATATATATATATATATATATATATATATATATATATATATATATATATATATATATATATATATATATATATATATAAAGGGGCACTCAAGCAGGTACTTCTTTATAATAAAAGGGGATATATATAATATATATATAAAGGGGGAGCCTGGTTTATAAGGCCAAAATAAATGTTTTTCATGTTTTTTCTTAACTTAAAGATGAAATATTTTCATGAATCTTTTATCAGTTTAATTAACACTTGTAAAATAGAAATATTTTTTTCAATACCTAGTAAATGTTTCTACCGCTGCAAAAATGACGGTATCTGTTTGCGCCAGTAATAGCGAGCGTAATTTTGCCTGAAACCAAAGAAACAATAAGATATTAATTTTTACATGTATATTTTCTAGATGAACTAAAACAAATAACAAATTCTTGTTGTTGCTATTGCTATTTCAAGGAATTAAAGAAATCAAATCGATTTTCTCCCGGATTTTTTTCTGTTTAACTAAATAGTTAAAAAATATATATTAAAACAGCTTTTTCTGTTTTTTATAGTCCATATGGAAGAGAATTTATTAATCTTATTTTTTTTGGAACAACTATCGAGTTGTCTATAAAACTATCAAAAAAATTACTTGACGGACCGCCGTCAAGTAGTTTTTTTTATCACTGGCGCAGAACATAAAAATATGGTTTAGACTTTAGAGCAGGATTTCCCAACCGGTGGGGCGTGCCCCCGGGGGGGGGGGGGGGCGTAGAGAGATCTTAGGGGGGCATGAAGTGTTCGGATATTTTAATCTAATTACTTATCATTGTTTATTATTTTAAACACACGCAGATTTCCAATGGTCAATGTTCTGCAATTACCAGAAGATGTTCAAGAAGAATTCCTGGAAATGAAGGCAGATTCCACATTGAAAGATGACTTTCACCTCTTGACTTTGGAGACATTTTGGATAAAACGCTTTCTCCTTAATCCAAGACTTGCCACTTTTGCCTTGCGAATACTTCTGCCATTTTCTTCGACTTACTTATGTGAAACCGGATTTTCAGCATTTGTGTAAATTAAGACTAAGCAGCGAAATCGTCTTGCAGTCGATAATGATTTGATGATAGCTCTGTCAAAAACAGAACCTGATATCGACCAACTGGTTCAAAAACTGCAGGCGCAAACATACCATTAATAAATAATAAGTCGTGTAAAATAAATATCGTAAAAATAATTTGTTTTTTTTTTTTATTGAAGCAATGAAGAAAAATATAGGGGGGCATGATTTTTTTTTTATAATCCGGGAGGGCACCATGCAAGAAAGGTTGTGCAACCCTGCTTTAGAGTATTAAAAAAAAACAGTAGTAAGATTTTTGCACTTACAGCAATCTGCAACTATCAGCGATTCCAGAGGTAAAATATTTATGACTAGATTTCAACTTTAGGTAAAAAAATTACAGGTATATGAAAAACATGTTTTTTTTGACCGTCTAAAGCAGGCTGACTAAACCCTTAACGACGCTGCTTTCTCCTTATATTAGAGCAAGGGGTCTCGGTACGTACCCTATGACACACGGGAGGACAAAGCGATTCTAACAATGGGCTCGATTGCGCTTCTTCGTGAACTAAAATCGGAAATTAGTCCGTGTCAACGAGACAGGACAATACGAGCGGAACGTAAAATGAACGGTTGTCACTTTTTCGCATTAAAACCACCCACAAAATATAAAGCATCTGAATGTGTTCAAACTTAATCGGACGAGTATAAGTTCGACAGGTAGTTTGTATCGACGATCGTTCGTTTCATATTCCGCTCTAACGTATTGCTCTATCTCGTTCGCTTGAACTAATTTCAGTTTCAGATCACAAAGAAACGCAATCGGGCCCAATATGACACTTCTAAATCGGTTGAAGCGTTTAGAATTTATGGTGGAATAATGAAACGGAAAGTATGCATAGATGAGTCCTGAACACATAACACTCATTTTGGGCAGTCGGAAAATAAATACAATAAACACAAGTACTCCAGCTAGGTCTTAAGACGACATTTGTGGTAATAAAAACCGATTAGGGTCAAAAATATGAAGATAAACAAGATTTATGCAAATATTTGTATTATATTTTTAAAAAGATAATAATATTTGTATATTGAAACAGAGGTGGTCTGGATTCAAGTGTTTGTCTACGGGCTGTCAACGGCCTGACCGCACCGAGAGGCTGCTGACCTCTTGTAGTGTGAAATACTATTTGACAAAAGTGTCGTTGAAATGCTATAAAATAGACAGCGATTGTCAACAAACTATACCCATCCTATTACTTTCCTAGGAAAGTATTGTGAACGCATTTATATGCGTCTGTGTATATGTATTCCTTCACGATAGCGCCCAAACGCTTCATCCGATTAGGCCGAAATTTGGCATTCAGGCATGAAGCGTAATTTGGTTATGGCAAGTTAGTCATACTTACTTTTGTTCCTATCCCGCTTTATCTAGAATGCTCTAACTTTGACGAAAATAGACCATGTACTCAGGATGTATAAAGTTCCGTACGAAAATATTCTTCGTCTTTCGATATTCTTCTTCTTCCGTGGGTTCCTATCCCGCCTTATCTAGAGTGCTGTAATAGTTACCTAAGTGCTTAGGATGCAAAAGGGGTTTCGGAGGTGTGGTGTGGGAGGTTTGCGGGGAGTTAGACGTTTGGGGGGGAAGAGGGGTTTGTTTGGCGATAGGAGGGGGTTTAGGAGAGTGGGGGGTGGGCGTTGCGGGGGAAGATTTACGGGAGGGGTGGTTAGGGGGGGGGGGGGGGTAAGAATGGAGGGGGGGGCGGAGTTAGGGGGGGTTGAGAGGGTTTAGGTTAAATGGTTTGGTGGTTGAAGAGGGGGAGGCGGGGTGGATGGGGAGGGTGTCGAAAATATTCTTCTTCTTCCAATATCCTTCTTCTTCAGTGGTTTCCTATCCCACCTTATTTAAAGTGCTTTAATAGCTACCCAAGTGCTTAGGATGCGAAAGGATTTGGGAAGGGGCGGGGTAGTGGTATTTGGGGGAGGTTTGGGGGACTTAGGGTTTGGGGTTTTTAGGGGTTTAGAGGGGAACGGCGTTTGTTTGGTGGTGAAAGGGGGGTTTAGGGGGGTAAGGTTGTGTTTAAGGGGGTGTTGTGGGTTAGGAGCAAAAGTAGTTAGGAAGGAAGGGTTGGGGGTGGGGGTTTGAGTTGAAGGGGTTTTATGGTTAAGGGTTTTGCTCGCGGGGGAGGGGGTTGTCTGCTTGCCGGGAAGGTATTGGGGTAATACAACTGATGGTTTTCTATAGAGATCTATTCTATCTGCATGGAACACTTTTTATAAATACAAACTGACCGCTCCACAGGTTTCGATTTTAACACCTTGAACAACCAATGTTCAGAGGCTTTGAAGTATCTACCTATTATATCCTTCTTACTAATAAATAGTTCAGTAGGTAACAATACAGTAAATATTGCAGTAGGTAACAATAATTGTAAAATGTGTATTTCAGAGAAATTAAATAGAATACGCAATAATTACTATTGATTATGTGGTGGAATTAATAAAAGCACTAACATCCGAACGCCGTTTCGAAATCGAACTGCTACAGTTACCCTAAATATTAGTCCTAATCGGTTAGACACTTACTTATTGTTAGATTCGAATATACCCAGAAAAGTGTTGTAGAACTCCAATCATCCAAATCATTTGGGACCGGACCCCATTCGGATAATCGAAAATTCGGATAGTTGAATTTTTTCCGAAAAAAGGGTCTAATTTAATTAATTTTGGAATATATGTTTAAATTAGGAGAATAAACTATTTAATATGAAAAATTATTATCAATGTCAAAATTAATTAAATTTAAAGGCTGCACTTTTACATATTAAGCGTACTTAGAAAGTACATTAGTACATCATCCCTAAGGACAATAGCGCGCGTAGACTAAACAGTATTTTGCGAAGCGCAGCACGTTTCCGACCTAATTATTTTTCGTTTAGCAATTCGGTTAGTTGTAATTCGGATAATTGGAGTTCCACTATTTTGTGATCGATAATGCCCCTTAGCACCATCAAGACACACATCGCCCAATAACAGAATTACATTATTAGCGCTATCTATTGCATTTTTATATAGGCTGATTACATCATAGAAATAATAGGAAGATATTAGAATGCCATCTATTAGTCGATTTAAAACGCTAATTATTGAGAATCGAAACATGTATAGTATTTTCAAATTGACATTCTTATGTAAATAATATTCGTTCTTTCGATAACCTGTCCGGGCCAGGTTAAGACACGTCTCTCTAATATATGCGGCCTGGATGGCTTTATATAAATAATATTAAAATAACAAGAATTATGATTTAATAAATCGATCGATCGATCAAATAAATTATGATTGCTATTATAGATAGATGACCAATAATAGTATTATTGTTTTATTTTGAGATAATATGATACCGTATAGGCGTTTTTTAAACGCCATCTATTAGGCTAGGCACTGAACATAAAAAGAAGACAATAGGAAAGAGAAGTACATTTATTAAAAAGAATAAAAACACGTCTGCCGTTACAAAAAGTGAGCTATTGTATTTATAATTATTTTTATTACGGTTTTGATTATAAAATATTTGTGATTTAAGTGTTTATCCATATATATATATATATATATATATATATATATATATATATATATATATATATATATATATATATATATATATATATATATATATATATATATATATATATATATATATATATATATATATATATATATATATATATATATATATATATATATATATATATATATATATATATATATATATATATATATATATATATATATATATATATATATATATATATATATATATATATATATTTATATATAAATATATATATATATATATATATATATATATATATATATATATATATATATATATATATATATATATATATATATATATATATATATATATATAATATATATATATATATATATATATATATATATATATATATATATATATATATATATATATATATATATATATATATATATATATATATATATATATATTATATATATATATATATATATATATATATATATATATATAGATATATAAATATATATATATATATATATATATATATATATATATATATAATATATATATATATATATATATATATATATATATATATATATATATATATATATATATATATATATATATATATATATATATATATATATATATATATATATATATATATATATATATATGTATATATATATATAGTTATATTTAATAAGGTTTGTAAATAAATCCGTTTATAGGATGATGTTTTTATTTAAAATAAAATTAGTAAAAGCTACTTAAGGGGGTGCTGCACGAAATTTCTCAAATTAGGGTCTAGCGTTTTAGTTATTCCGCTAATATTATGCTAATAAAAGCAGTGACAAAAAACACTCGTTTTTATCAATAAGTCATTTATAAGGTGAGCTAATAAATTTGGCAATAGTTTGCGTAGTTTTTTATAAAAACACACGAGAAAATATACAAAAATGGGCGCGGGGTTTTAGTCCTCACTGGGAAAATAATAACTAATTTGAATTACAAATTATTATAAAAGAAAGTTAAATGACATATCTTCACTATAAGCTATTTAAATTTCAATGATTGTAATAGGATTTTATACAATAAATCCCAGAAAATCAGGTATCAGATTCTCCATACATTTTTTGTATGGGCCGGCCGCGTTAATAAATACACAGGCGCGCTATGAAATAGATTCACTTCCCTGCTGCTATTCGAAGCGGGAGCACGTCTTTTTCGGTTAGCTCTTATCAGTTCCCGCTCACGTAATATTTTATTCTTCTACACCGCAGTGCCGCGTCGTCACGCATCGTCACGAGAAAGCAAACAGCAGTAAGCATTTTATTTTTTATATTTGTTTTTTATTAATGGATGTTTATGCCATCTTTGTTATAACTTATTATAATACTCTACATGTATTTTAGTTAATGGGGAAGCGTAAGAAAACATATTTCGTTTTTTGAGAAACGCCATAGAATCAGCGTGAAATTTCAGTCTGAAGACATGAGAAAGCGATGTTGTTTTCAGTCCGAGATATAAGAAAATGAGATAGTTTTAAACCCCAAGATTCGATCGATACGATGCTCATTATATAAAAAATAGATCGACTCCAATAAGCGTAAAACAATTGAAAATATTTTCTGCAACTATTCGAAACTTGTAATCTCGAATAGTTTAGTTAATTTGCGTGAAAAACCTGAAATTCAATAAAAAAATACTGTAAGACGCATAAACCATGTACAGGTAGAATATTGATTTTGAATATTGATTTTGAAAAGCAGTTTCGCCATCAGGAGTGAGCAACGAAGGACATTTCGGCATGCAGATGTAACATTTTCGTAAGTTGAAAATAAGTGGTTGGCTGTAAGATATTTAGCTTACAAAGAGCATTGATAGGATATGCACTGATTTAAGGTTGCGACACGTCATTTAAACCAGAAAAAGCACGGGAATTTTAAAATCAAATAGTCTTTGAAAATATTCAAAACTATAGAATACTTATAAATATTTTGAAACTATAGAAAAATAAAATAATTTAAAAATCATTTTAAAATCAGATAGTCTTTGAAAATATTCAAAACTATAGAATACTTAGAAATATTTTAAAACCATAGAAAATTAAAAAAAAATGAAAATCATTTTAAAATCTAATAGTTTTTGAAAATATTCAAAACTATAGAATACTTTGAAATATTTTGAAACCATAGAAAAATAAAATAATTTGAAAATCATTTTAAAGTCAAATAGTCTTTGAAAATATTCAAAACTACAGAATACTTAGAAATATTTTAAAACCATAGAAAAATAAAATCCTTTGAAAAACATTTTAAAATCAAATAGGCTTTGAAAATGTTCAATATCATAGATATTCAATAGTATAGAGAGAGTTTAAAAAAAATGAAACTTGAGTTTTTTTATTTTTCTTTATTTTAACTTCATCTCATACATTGTTCACCTTGATCGATCAGCAGAAAATTTTCATCTCATCATTGCGTCACATCACAAAAATAACAATTTTCAATCACATTAATTGTCAATCGCTACGTTACATTATTTAAAATATTAAATTTAAAATTATCGCAGAGTTCGGCAGACCACCACGGGGCCGCGAAACCACCGCGGTGTTTCTTCCGCCCTACTACGGCATCACAGGAAGACTCGATGGCCGCATTAAGTGCGACACACAAGTCCTCTGCGGTACTACAAGAAGGCAATGGAAAGGCCTCAAGATTCTCGCAGAGGACTTCACCAAACCGGTCCCAGTTAA